>PISX010007677.1:0-87392 GCA_004024625.1 Mellivora capensis | reverse complement strand
TTTTTTTTTTTTTTTTAGATTTTATTTATTTATTTGTCAGAGAGAGAGAACGAGCGAGCACAGGCAGGCAGAGTGGCAGGCAGAGGCAGAGGGAGAAGCAGGCTCCCCGCCGAGCAAAGGAGCCCGACGTGGGACTCGATTCCAGGACGCTGGGATCATGACCTGAGCTAAAGGCAGCCGCTTAACCAACTGAGCCACCCAGGCGTCCCCCCCCAGAGCTAGTTCTTAAAAGGAGCAAACCAGTTAGCAGTGGGCATGCTTCTCTTCTACAGTCAGTTGAAATTTCCTGTGGGAATGCACACTAATTTCTTAAAAAGATTTACATATTTACTTATTTATTTATTTTAGAGACAGGGGCAGGAGGGACAGAGGGAGAGAGAGAAAAATCTCAGGCAGGCTCCCCGCTGAGCGCTAAGTCATGATGCCATCCTATCCCATGATCCTGAGATCAGGACCTGAGCTGAAATGAACGATCACCTACCCAATGGACTGAGCCACCCAGGCACCGCAAACCAAACCAATTTTAACAAACCAGAATCAGGAAGAGGAATTTGCAACTGAGAAAGACCTTTTGTGAAAATGAATTCTCTGAAGCTAATTATGGGATTAGGAGACATGAAACCAGAAGATAATTATGATCTGGCACAAATAATCCCAATCTCTATTCTTGGTTATCGACCACATTGTCTGTGTCAGCTGTTACCATTTCTAATAATGATGGTTCTCTACAGGTAATCCAAAGGGTATTGGCCCCAAAGGAGTTCATCTATGTACATACATCCGTGTTTTATCACGAGATAATACATTTCCAGGTGCTGGTCCTGAATATGCCACTATGTAACTGAGTGGCCTTGGATGAGTTACATAAACTCGCTGGGCCTCCGTTTCTTCGTCCGTGAAGTGAGGGATTTAGATGAGACCCTCTGTAAACTTCAACTCTAAAATTCTAATTTTGCTGGTTGTTTTGAAGGACCGGAGGGCCATGCAATCCCATGTGTGTCCAGCAGAGGTCAGAAGATGTCACCAAAAGCTCTGAGTTCTCCAATAATCCAGGTTAGCGTTGTAAATTTTTCTTTCCCGCTCCCTCCCTCTGTTCCTTTCCTTCCCTCTTTCCTTCCCCTACCTCTTCCCTTTTCTACCCCCTCCCCTTCCCTTCCCTTCCTTTTCTCTCTGTACATAGCTTCATGGTAATCCCTATTTTCCACGTTAATTCCCTGATTTTTACAGTTAGGCCACCTACAAAAGCAGGCATTTTTCCTGAAAGATCAAAGTAGAGATGCACTGTCTGCTTCAGGCTTCCTTGTCAAATGTAAACCATTTCCCAACTGGTTAATGCCTGGTGAACAAGGGTAACTTGTCTGACAAGTGACATCAAGGGATAGGGGCAGTTTTATACTTAGAGTAAGGGTGAACAGTAAGTTTGCTACAGAAAATTCTATGTCAGGAGCACCTGGGTAGCTCAGTTGGTTGAGGGTCTGCCTTTGGCTCTGGTCACTGTAGGTTAAGGCTCCCTGCTCGGTGGGGAGTCTGCTTCTCCCTCTCCCTCTGCTCCTCCCCCAGCTCATGCTCTGTCTCTCTCTGAAATAAGTAAATAAATAAAATCTTTTTTTAAAAAAAGAGCATTTAAAAATTTTCTTTTATAGTCATCTGTTATAGAGAGTCATCAAAACTTTCTCTAACAGTAGATTCCTGAATCCTACCCAATGACCTGTTTATTTATTTTTAAAGATTTTATTTATTCATTTAACACAGAGAGAGGTCACAGGTAGGCAGAGAGAAAGAGGGGGAAGCAGGCCTCCCACTGAGCAGAAAGCAGGATGTGGGGCTGGATCCCAGGACCCTGAGATCATGACCTGAGCCAAAGGCAGAGGCTTAACCCACTGAGCCACCCAGGTGCCCCAACCTATTTATTTTTGAAACATATTTACCTCAGTGAAATTCTTTTCCTGGTTTTGGTTTTCCCCCAGCTTTACTGAGGTATAACTGCGAATATTGAAGACGTGTAAGTTACTGAACATGTATATGTGACGTGATCATCACAATGAGGTTAGTCAACACATCTATTACCTCACAGAGTTAAAAATCTGAAAAGTTTGGTCACCGTGGGGTTTAACCAATATTTCTCTCTCTCTCCTGGTCTCATCAGAAGAATTATTTGGGAAATAGACCATCACAGAGATAGAGGCTTCTAATACATATTTAAATATGATACGCGTTGTTTTTTCTGGCAGAAACTGGACGGCTGGCTTACATATGGGTTGAGCCGAAGGAACTGGGAATTAAAGAAGGGCCTACAGCCAGGTCAGACCGTCCCAGTTGTCCAAACAGTACATTCTGAATAAACATTCTGGTGGTTACAAAGTTTTGCCCTCTTGGTAAGACAGACCTGCCTTTGAAACCTTGCTAACGTTCCTTAACCTCCCCAGAGATAAACTCTTCAATTTCTTTATCTATAAAATGAAGATAGTGATAAAGTCACCTAAGATTGTTGTCAGGATTAAATGAGATAATCTATGTCAAGAATGTAGCCAAGCACTAGCCGCATAACAAAGGATCGCTAGGTGAGCGCCTTTGTTGTCCTACGTTATTTGGAAGGAGTCAGCATTTCTAGAAAAAACAAACCCAGATGAATATCACCACGCCCTTCTCTTGACTAACCCAGACCAGGTCTGAGGTGCCTCTCACCCGCTTCCGCCATCACTGCGGAGAGGCCCCTCCTGACTGGGGCCAGCATCCCCTTGCCTTCCTGCGGGAGGTGAGGGGAGAGTCAGGGGCCTTCTCTCCCTCCCAGGGTTCCACCCATGGTCTCTGGCCTTTGTTTCTTATCTAATAGAGCCCTGAACTTTTCTTTTATACCGCACTCACTATTTTTCCTCTGCTCTGACAAACTCCTCCAGGAAAGGCCTGGACCCCCCTCTTCCTCTCCTAGACCAACAGCCCAGCCAGGAAGGATGGGCTGCATTATGAGGAGAGCCTAGAGCATGGGGACCAAGAAAGCAGAGAGACCTACATATGCCGTGCGGGAGAAGCTGTGTCATGCTCTGCTTCTGCGATAAGGTGTATAGGCAGTGTAGCAAGCAGGGGGGACGGTGTAGCAAGATGGGGCTCCTCAAGGCCAGAGGGGGGACGGTGAGGGATCGTGACCGAGCAGAACACTCCAGACTGGAGATCGCGTGCACTGCTGGCAGGGTCGGGGGTGGGCCGGGCAGGAACTGCTACTATCTGCCCCCATTCCAGAAACCATTCCAAGGACTCAGGCCAGTCGCTGAGGGACCTCCCAATGACCCACGTTCAAAACCAAAAACTGAGGGGTGCCTGGATGGCTCCATCAGTTAAGCATCTGTCTGCCTTTGGCTCAGGTCCTGATCCCTGGACAATCCAGCACCGAATGGGGCTCCCTGCTCAGCGGGGAGCCTGCTTCTCCCTCCACCTGACGCTGCTTCTGTTTGTGCTCTGGTCCTACTGCCTTCTGCTCAGGTCATGATCCCGGAATCCCAGAATCGAGTCCCGCATGGGGCTCCCAGCTCCACGGGGAGTCTGCTTCTCCCTCTGGCCTTCTCCTCGCGTGCTCTCTCTCACTGCATCTCTCTCAAATAAATAAATAAATAAAATCTTTAAAAAAAAAAAAAAGGAAAGAAAAGAAACACACACACACACACACACACACACACAAATTGAAAGGTAGATGGCTGCTTCCTATGTTTTCTTATTGCTTCCCTCTGACCATAGCTCAGAACTCCCTGGAAAGGGTTTAAAACTCTTAAGGGGAGACTCCTGAGTGTCTCAGTGGATTAAAGCCTCTGCCTTCTGCTCAGGTCATGATCCCACGGTCCTGGGATGGAGTCCCCCATCGCATCGGGCTCTCTGCTCAGCGGGGAGCCTGCTTCCTCCTCTCTCTCTCTGCCTCTGCCTACTTGTGATCTCTGCCCATCAAATAAATAAATAAAATCTTTAAAAAAAAAAAACTCTTAAGGATTTCTGTTGACTCAAATGAAAATAAAGTGGAAGGAAGTGTTGATTCAAAGAGAAACCTGCTGTCGTCGGAAAATGACTAGATCCTAATTCTGACTCTGGCGAAGGTCTTGCGTGCACCTAGCCCAGCTCTTTGCTCCTCTGCCCTCGTTTCTGGAGCCTGTCATGGAGCTCTGGAGTAATGATGACAAGCCCACACCTTGAGGAATGGAGGAAGCAGCGAGTATAGTTCGTGATTCTTGGTATCTGTTGCCCACATATTCCAGACAGCACAGGAGAGAGGTTGTTGTCAATGTTATTTAAGATGCCCCAAAATGTAATGTCAATGTCAATGTAATGTAAATGTAAATGTAATTTAAGATGCCAAAAATTTAAAAAAAACAAAAAAAGATACCTCACACCCCGCAGGAGAGCTACTACCCAAAAAATTAGAAGAATACATAAATAAAAAGAAGAAGAAGAACGAATGAACGAAAGAAAGAAAGAAAAGGAAAAGAAGAAAAGAAGGGAAATAACAAGTGTGGGCAAGAAAGTGGAGAAATTGAAACCTCGTGCACCGTTGGTGGGAATGCAAAATGGTGCAGCCTCAGCGGAAAAGAGTATGAAGGTCCACCCCCCCGACCCCCACAAAATTAAAACTGGAATTGCCCCCACAATCCAGCAATTCCACTTGTGGGTATGTGCCCTAAAGAACTGAAAGCAGAAACTCGAAGAGAAACTTGTTCCCCTGTGTTCAGAGGAGCGCTGATCACAAGAGCCAAAAGGTAGAAGGAATCCCGGTGCCCATCTTCAGTTAAATGGATAAACACAATGGGCTGGATACCTACAATGCCAACGGCATAGAGTTCAGTCGGCCACATGCCACAATGAGAATGAGCCCAGAGGACCTCATGTTCAGTGAAAGAAATGGGTCATAAAAAAGGACAAATATCGTGACCTTCCATTAATAGGAGATACTTAGGGGCGCCTGGGTGGCTCAGTGGTTAAAGCCTCTGCCTTCGGCTTGGGTCATGGTCCCGGGGTCCTGGGATCGAGCTCCACATCAGGCTCTCTGCTCGGCGGGGAGCCTGCTTCCCCCTCTCTCTCTGCCTGCCTCTCTGCCTACTTTGTGATCTCTCTTTCTATCAAATAAATAAATAAAATCTTTAAAAAAATAGGAGATACTTAGAAGAGTCAAATTCATAGAGACGGAAAGTAGAACCCAGGAGCTACTGGGTAATGGGTGCAGAGTTTCAGTTTTACTAGATGAAAGACGTGGTGGGGATAAAAGGAGCAGATGGGAGCAGGATAGCATGCAAATGTACTTAATACCACCGGACTGCCCACTTAAACACAGTTAAGGTGGTAAATTTTATGTTATGTATATTTTTAGACAATTTAAAAATGGGAAAAAGTAACACAATCAGGCATATGTCATTGGAAAACCTCTCTGGGAAAGGGGTGATACTAAATATTGAACAGGTATTCGTGCATTTATAATAACCCCAGTGCTAGTCGCCACTTATTTAAGGAAGACTGTAAAGCCCCATAAGTGCAATAACTCTGTTCTTCCCATTTTATAGACAAGGAGAATGGGTGGTAGGGAGATGAAGCAATTTGCCCAAATACAGACAGCTGATTGGTCCCAGGTATGCATGACCGCAAAGCTGGTATTCTCTAACTCCTCAGTCTCTTTTTTTTTTTACAAAGAATTCCCTGCTTTGCTCACCCTCTTCCAGAGTCATTGACAGCCTTGAGGTTCTTCAAGCAGTCCTGCCTCAGGACCTTTGCAGGTGCTGCTCTCTCCACCCGGAACATGATTCCCCCAGATGTCTAACATGACTTCCCCTTCTGTCACTTCTGTCAGGTCTCTGCCTACCTGTCACCTTATTATTAAGCCCCCCCCCAAATGAAATAGTATACTTCCTCTTCCTCTTTCTCATTCCTCTCTAGCCCTGACTGGTTTGATTGTTCCTTGTCTGACTCCCCAAATAGGACAGAAGTCCCCCGAGGTCAGAGGTCATTGTTTTCCCCATGGCTGTATTTTCCCAATCTATGAATAAGTGAATGAATGAGTGGCTACTGGGACTAGTATGACCGATGGGCAGAGCCGCAGTGGTCTACGTGCCAAGATTTTAGGGAAAACCACTGTTGGATCGGTGGCTCCAGGAATGCAGGAGGAATAATAGAAATGACCGCCAGGGCCGCATCTTCCAGCCCCCTCCCCCCTCTTCCTCAACCCTTGACTCTCCCACCAAAAGGATGTATGCCCAGGTCATGTCTCCATAGGTAACCTGATACCTATGCAGGAAACAGAAGTATCAGGACCCCCACCCATACCCTCTGATCACCAAATACCCTACCATATATGGATGTGAGCCCATGCCCTGCCTTGGCCGGATAAAAGACCCCCACCGACTCCCTCCCAGTTCGACTTCCCCGACTCCGCTTTCCAGAGTCATGGAACCTTGCCCGAGGGTGCCCACCATCTCCTCCTGGCGCGACTTTCCTGGCTCCCCTTCTCCTAAGCCCTAAAACTTCGCCAGAGAGTGCCTTTAATAAATCTTGCTTTGTGCCTACCTCGCCTGGTGTTGTGTTTACCTCACCTGCAAAACTTTACATTTGGTTCCCGGAAAGCCGGGAGGAGATTGAGCCCCCACCCCGGTGAGAGTCTCTTTCCTCTCCTTAGCCAGACCTGGACCTGCCTTTCCGAATGCCACGTCCCCCGATTCTGCACCTCCTTCTGTAAAGCCCTGCCCTAATCACAGCCGCATCAGGGCGGACCCGCCGGTCACCAGGTGACCTCCGTGACTCCGAGAGGCTGGGAGACGTCCTAACCTCTACGGCAGTCGACACAGTTTTTCCGCAACCCAGTGGTGGATGAGGGGATGCCTTCCTCCAGCCCTCGGGTTGCCCAGCAACGAATCATGGGGACCTCCCAATCCAAATTCGACCCTAAAACATCCCTGGGGTGTTTTAGGCCTGTTGGCCAATCTTAAATAAGTCCCAATGGCCTCCGGAAGGCACGTTTAATTATCAGATTCTCATGGACCTAAATAACCTCGGCAGACACCAAGGCAGATGGGCCAAGGTCCCTTATGTTCAGGATTTCTGAACCGACACCCTCGTCTACCCCTACCCCTCCCCACTCCTATCCCAACTCCTGACAAAGTTATTAGCAGTAAATGTGAAATTTCAATCAAGGCTCAGTTGGTTGGGCAGCTGCCTTCGGCTCAGGTCATGATCCCAGGATCCTGGGATCGAGTCCCACCTCGGGCTCCTTGCTCGGCGGGGAGCCTGCTTCTCCCTCTGCCTCTGCCTGCCACTCTGTCTGCCCGTGCTCACTCTCTCTGACAAATAAATAAATAAATAAAATCTTTTAAAAAAAAAGTTTCCTGAAGGTCAAATAAGCTCGTGTTATTTGTTAAAATCTGTTAGCAAAGAAATGACTAAACTGATGGTTAATTGTCTGTCTCAAAGTTGTAACGGGTAAATGCTGAGATAGCTTTCAAAGTCTTTCGTAACCTGAAAGTTTAAAGTTTTGCTTGGATAACAAATAAAATTAAATTTATTGGACATCTAGGTCTTTTTCCAGATAAGATAAAGTGCTAAAGCATTGAGTACTGGATGTAGGTTTGTGCTTTTGACTTCTTACAGCAAAGAAAATAAGAATATTTAAATCCATTAGTAAGCATGGTTTGGGCTTAACTGATTCATAAATTGGCATCTAAAGAATTCTGTTATAACCATTCACAATTGATTAATAACTGACTAGAGGTTAATAACTAAAGGTGTTTCTAAGAGTACAAAATTCTGCTAACTGTAAGACTGATAGAAATAAAGGAAGCAACTCTGTATGTAAGAAAGTAGAAGATATGTAAGAAAGATTTAAGGAATGGGAGTACATTTTGTTGAAAGTAAAAGGAGGTAATTTTGTCCTAAATGAGATGGTTGCTTGGAAGGAAATGACTTGGGACAAAACCTGAATGCAAAGGAAAGTTGTAGAAGGTTTGTGAAGGGAAATCATTCAGGAACCCAATGAAAACTGGGCCATGTTTCTTAACCGACTTACTGAGCCGCTGACTCAATACACTCGCCTAGACCTGGCCTCTCTGGCAGGGGTGACTGTTTTAGCTACCCACTTTATTTCTCAGTCAGCTGCTGACATCCGGAAAAAATTAAAGAAAGTGGAGGAGGGCCCTCAAACTCCCATTTCTGATCTAGTGAAAATGGCATTTAAAGTCTTTAACTCCCGAGAGGAGGCAGCAGAACTTAAGCGCCAAGCCAGACTCCCAACAGAAGGTCCAACTGCAGACCCAAGCCCTGGTAGCAGCCCTGAGGCCAGCAGGTTCTGGGGTCAACAGAAGGGAGCCCCTAACAGCGTCCCTCCGGGGGCCTGTTTCAAGTGCGGAGCCGAGGGACACTGGGCCGGTCAATGCCCCAATCTAAAAGCGCCTACTAGGCCATGCCCCCAATGCCGCATGATGGGCCACTGGAAATCGGACTGCCCCAGCCTTGGGGGATTCCTGGCACTTCCTTCCAACTTCTCCGATTGGAGGATGACTGATGGAGCCAAGACTCGGACACCCCTCTCACCCATGCTGAGCCCAGGGTCACACTCCAGGTAGCGGGTAAGTCCATTTCCTTTCTGTTGGACACGGGGGCTACCTATTCTGTCCTGCCTTCCTACTCGGGTCCTACTCGTCCCTCCCCAGTTGCAGTTATGGGAATTGATGGTACTTTCTCTGCTCCAAAGGCCACCCCACCCCTTACATGCAGCCTGGGTGGGCTCTCCTTCTCACACTGCTTCCTCCTTATCCCTTCCTGTCCTGTTCCCCTACTAGACAGGGACATCCTCCACAAACTCCAGGCCACCATTCGTCTCTCTTCCTCTCCCTCGACTTCTGCTCACCTCATCCTCCCTCTACTCCCCTCTGACTCGTCTTCTATCCCGGACTGTCTCCCCTCCATGGACCCGCAGGTATGGGACTTTTCCAGATATATAGTAGCAACCCACCGGCGAGGACTTAAGCCCATCATCGACCGCCTCTGGTAGCAGGGTCTCCTTATCCCCATTAACTCTCCAAGCAACTAGAGGTCACCACCCAGGGATGGTAGCCCTGCCTCAGGGCCCTAGCAGCAGCCCCTTCTCTGACAAAGGAGGCCCTCAAACTTACCTTAGGACAGCCCCTCACGGTCTTCTCCCCCCATCGACTGATGGACTTAGTCAGCCACAAATCCTTGGCACAACTCACTCCTTCCCGTCTCCAACTCTACCACCTGCTGTTCATAGAAAACCCCCGGGTCACACTCTCTGTCTCCCCTCGCCTAAATCCCGCCACTCTCTTGCCGACACCTTCGTCTACCCCCACTCCTTCCCACTCCTGCTCTCAACTCCTGAAGAACTCTCTCCTTCCCATCCAGGACTTTCCGACCAGCCGCTGCCTGACCCCGATCGCGCTCTCTTCATGGATGGGAGCTCCCTCATAGCACCGATGGACGGCAACACGCGGCCTATGCAGTGTTCACCCTGGACACTGTCATAGAAGCGCTCCCCCTTCCCATCGGGACTACTTCTCAAAAGGTAGAACTCGTGGCTCTCACCAGGGCCCTTCACTTATCTGAGAACCAACAGGTCACTATTTATACTGACTCCAAATATGCTTTCCTTATTACTCACACTCACTCTGTCCTCTCGCGAGAAAGGGGATTTCTCATGACCAAGGGAACCCCCATAGTCAATGGCCTCTTATGCCAAACTCCTTGAGGCTCTCAATTACCCTACCGAGGTGGCTGTTGTCCACTGCCATGGCCATCAGGCCTCCAAGGACCCGATCTCTTTAGGGAATAACAAGGCGACTCTATTGCCCGACAGATGGCCTTAAACTCCTCCCCAGCCCCTCTCCTGTTTCTCAGCACTCCCTACAGTCCCTCATACACTGATGAGGAGATTCGGGCCCTTGAGACATTAGGTGGCAGGTTGGGTGGCAAGAGATGGTATTATGTCCAGGACAAAATTGCCCTCCCGAACAGCCGAATCCACACCCTCATTACTGACATCCAGCAGTCTCTCCACATCGGTCCAAAGGCCCTATACCAATTTCTCCAACCTCTCTTTCACCACCCCTTCCTCCAAAAGACCATTAAGGAGGTACACCAGGCCTGCAGAACCTGTTCTGCGGTCAACGCCCAGGGCGGCCTCCGCAGACCGGGACCCACCCACCAGCTCCGCGGGCATCAGCCAGGCAAGGACTGGCAACTTGACTTCACTCACATGCCTCGACACAAAACCTTCAGATACCTGCTAACTCTCATGGACACCTTCACAGGCTGGATCGAGGCATTCCCCACTGCTAGGGAAACAGCAGACGTGGTCGCCACGGTTCTCATTGAACACATCATCCCGAGGTTTGGACTCCCTCGAACCCTACAATAGGACAACGGACTGGCCTTCCTCTCCAGCATCATACAACAGAGCTCCGAGAGCCTCAACATCACCTGAAACTCCATATCCCCTATCACCCCCAATCCTTGGGTAAGGTCGAGAGGGCCAACGGCCTCCTCAAGGAACAACTCACCAAACGCACTCTTGAAACCTGCCTCTCTTGGCCAACCCTTCTCCCACTAGCCCTCACCCGCCTTAGGGCCTCTCCTTGAGGCCCGTCAGGACTCAGCCCCTTTGAGCTCCAGTAAGGCAGGCCCTTCCTACTCAATCACAACCTGCCTGCCTCTCCTCCACCCCTCCTATCTTATCTGCCCTATCTGACCCTCTTAAGAGCCCTCCTAAGGGCTCCTGCAGATGCAACCATCCCCACCCCCGACAGCCGGGGTGGAGACTTTCCCCAGGCCCTAAATCCTGGGGACCAAGTTCTCCTATGAGAACTTCACCCAAAGTCCTTACAGCCCAGGTGGACCGGCCCCCATACTGTTATTCGCACAACTCCCACAGCGGCAAAACTCCTAGGACACCACCTGTGGGTACACATCTCCAACCTAAAACCAGCCCCACCACGGGATGGCTGGACTTCCCAAACCCTGGGGCGCACGAGGTTGCGGATTTCCCGCACCACTTCTCCTCACCCTCCTCCTTCTACCCCCCCCACCCACCCATAGCTGCCCCTCCAGTGACCCTGGGTTCAGGTGGCACTTCTTCCTAGTGGAAACTTGGACCCACGGGGACACCACACGGTCTAGTCAGCTGGTCACCACAGATTGCCAGCCCGGAGGGTGCCAGCCGTCCTCTCCACCCCGCTCCTGCGACAGAGAAGGGCTGTGTTTCTTCTCCTGGTTATTGGGGTCTCCTTGGCGTCTTCCCTAGTGGCCACCAGGGCCCACGCCCACTCCATAGATGCTACCTGAGATTTATCCGAACAGCTCCGAACGGCCATGGAGGCCTCAGCTGAGTCCTTGGCATCCCTACAACGACAGGTTACCTCGGTGGCCCAGGTAGCCCTACAGAACTGACGAGCCCTGGACCTGCTCACCGCAGCCAAGGGAGGAACCTGTTTATTCCTCAATGAAAAATGCTGCTATTATATCAACGAATCTGGTATAGTTGAAACCAATATCGGGGCCCTGGCAAAAATCCGCGACTCCCTTCGTGGCCAGCATCGCCCTGAAATAAACCCCTCCCAGTGGTGGCTCTCCCCCTTAACGACCTGGCTCCTTCCTACCTTAAGTCCCCTTATTCCCATCTGCCTATTAGCACTAATCACCCCCTGTGTTCTTCGCTTCATTCAGGATCGGTTTCCAGGGTCACTGTCAACCAACTCCTCCTGCACCCCTATGCCCGCCTACCCACATCCGAAGGACCCTATAACGACGTCCCTTCACCAGCAGGAAGTAGCCAGATCTGAATCGCTGCCCCTATTACATCAAAAAGGTCAGAATGTTGGGTCGGTGGCTCCGGGAATGCAGGAGGAACAATGGGTTAAAATGGGTGGCTCAGTGGGTTAAAAAAAAAAAAAAAAGAAAGAAAAGAAATGACTGCCGGGGCGCCATCTTCCAGCCCCCTCCCCCTTCTTCCTCAACTCTTGACTCTCCCGCCAAAAGGATGTATGCCCAGGTCATGTCTCCATAGGTAACCCGATACCTATGCAGAAAACAGAAGTATCAGGACTCTTACCCCATACCCTCCCATCACCAAATACCCTACCAGATATGGATGTGAGCCCATGCCCTGCCTTGGCCCGATAAAAGACCCCCACCAACTCCCTCCCAGTTCGACTTCCCCGACTCCGCTTTCCAGAGTCATGGAACCTCGCCCAAAGGTGCCCACCTCCTCCCGGCGTGACTTTCCTGGCTCCCCTTCTCCTGAGCCCTGAAACTTCGCCGGAGAGTGCCTTTAATAAATCTTGCCTTGTGCCTACCTCGCCCGGTGTTGTGTTTACCTCGGCTGCAAAATTTTACAACACCTCTACGCCCTCATTCTTTTTACCACTGATTTAACTTAAAGCAGGGCCCATTTCTAGAAGCAAGGTTCAATAGCCAGGAAGGACACCACCCTCCTTCCTTCCCTCTTCCCCATTCCACTGTTAATCAGAAGATTGGCTTACTCATCCCAGAACCTCCGTCCCTAAGCACTCCCCTTCAGACCGCTCCTGCCCATTGTCTGGATCACAGATGTAGTAAAGGCGAGTCTAAGTAGGGTTAGGAGTGTGAGCAAGACCGGTAGCCAGCAAATGTAAGAATCTGGGGTCCAGTTGGGGGGGTGTCTATAAACACTCCCTGTTTGATCCCTGAAATCCCACTGTGATCTCTTTCCTCAGACTAGTTTATTCGAGCAAGAATGAACTTCCTTTCGGCCAATCAAATTGGACAATTTGAGCTTTTCAAAATGTGGCTCTAACTTGCTTGCCTACACCCCCACCCCTGAGGCCATCCTACCCCAGGTCCAGGCCCCTAGCTTGTGGGCCCCCAAGGCAGTCACAGCCCCTTCCAGAATCATCCACCTTCACCAGCTCCCTTTACTCCAGACTGGAAGTTTCTTTCTTTCTTTTTTTTAATTAATTAATTTATTTGATAGATAGAGATCACAAGTAGGCAGAGAGAGAAAGGAAGGGAAGCAGAGAGCCCAATGCTGGGCTGAATCCCAGGTCCCCAGGATCATGACCTGAGCAGAAGGCAGAGGCTTTAACCCACTGAGCCACCCAGGCGCCCCCAGACTGGAAGTTGGCAGCCTTGGCAATAGGCAATGGCAATAGGCTAGCACAGCCTCTGGCAGAGGGCTGGGAGCCAGACCCCAGAGGGTGACCTTCCTCTGATAATTCATCTTTCCTCCAGTTCCCTCTGGCCCCCTGGGAAGGACAGGGGTTGGGGAGAGGGCTTGCTGGGCTGGGTCCAAGAAGGGCCAGAAGTCTGAGAAGGTGCAGCCTCTGCCACACCCAGAAAGAATCTAGAAACCTCTGCGGCTTTTTCTCCAGAACTGGTCCTCCTTCACTGCTCACGCCAGGTTAGCAGTGCCCCGGGGACCATCCCCTCAGCAAGCAGCTCCCTACTTGCTGGCCTTCTATTCTGCTTCTGGGGCCCACGTGGGGGCCCCATGGGAAGCCTCAGCCAGCACCTACACCTCATGGGCCCCGTCACCCCACCCCATGGAGACTGGAGCCAACTGTTCCAAACTTGCGGGCATCACCTGGAGGTTTCAATTAGGTAGATCTGGGGACACCCTGAAATCTCTGTCCAAAGTACCACAGATGACCCATCAAGCTGCTGATGAAAACCAAGTTCCTGAGCGTCATGCCCCTTCTGACCCGTGGGGCCTGATTTCCCAAGCATGGAGCACGCACTTTGTACTTCCTGTGATTGGCTCTGGCTAAAACGCCACTGAGGGTGGGCCTTCGGCTTGGGAAGCCTTTTCCCATCAGCCCCACCACCCGGAAGGAGTCTGGTATGTCCTCTTCTGCCCCCACATAGCTCTGCGCATTTCCCACTTGGAACCCCTGCAGACACTGTAGGCTAGACCCTTCCAACCTGGTCTTTGCTTGGTTCCCTCCTCTGTTGAAAACACGCCTTCTCCCCTCCCTTGCTGCTCGGGGTTATGGGCAAAGTTCTGGCCAATGTTGGATAAGCTCCAGCCCACAAAGGATTGCTGGAAAGCCTGAGTTTTCCCATCCTGGGGCTGCCGCCTTTCTTCTTCCTACTTGGCTGCAATGGCTGGAACTTCCATCTTGAGCCTGAGAGGGAAAGGCCAAGGGAATTAAAGCCCCCCACCCGTGTGACGAGGAAGCAGAAGGCTAGCTAAGGATAAAACACAAGCAGACACCCTGCAACTCCCTTGGCCCTCTTACCCCACCGTGGGACACCTCGGACATTCTTCCAGGAAGCTCCCAACTATCTTAATGGTAATGCCTTGCTAGAGAGGAGAACAACCTTAACTTGACAATGGCAAGGCCTCCAGTCTCTTCTAGGTCCTCTTCCTTAGCATATAAAAGTTCTTTTGAAAACCTCCTTTCTTCCTTACCTCCCCCATCCCCACAGTATAAAATCAGTTGCTCCTCAGAACCCTGATGCAGCTCTTTCTGCCCACGGGTCCTGTCCCCGTGCTTTCATAAACCACCATTTTGCACCAAAGATGTCTCAATAATTCTTTCTTCGCTATCGGGTCAGGACCTCACTCCACCAAACCTCCCCTATATTCCAAAACCACATCACATGCACATAAAAAAAATAAAATAAAACAGAGAGGTGAGGTGACTCACCTCAGGTCACGAGCATGGTTTTGACACAATGCAATCTAAACCACAAGGTTCCTGCTCTGAGTTGTGTGAGCTTTCCGCAACATTGCCCTCCCCAACACAAAGCCAGTGGGGAGCTGCACAAGGACAATGTGAGCACATTAATATCTTTCCCAGATGCATTCTGTGTCCCCTTTCTCATTCTCTCTCTCTCTCTCTCTTTTTTTTTTTTTTAACATTTTATGTTTAAACATTCTCTACACCCAGCTTGGGGCTCAAACCCACAACCCTGAGATCAAGAGTCTCACGTTCCACGGACAGAGCCAGTCAGGCACCCCTGTGTCCTCTTTCTCTTACTCAGAGTGAGGACTGATGAGAAAGTCAGGCTTAGAAGGACAGGTCAGAGACTTGGTTACTGTGTAACTGTCACAGCTCCCTGCCATATGCCATGGAAACTGAATGACTCAATGAAGAGAAAATGTCTCCAAAAGTTAATGGGCAGCTCAAAGAACCATCAGGAGACCTAAGAACTAGGTTCAAGGCTGCCAGGGATGCAGCCCCAAAGGGATCCTTCCTGTGTGTGCCCTAGGGAGATCTGCTGCCTTTGCTGAGCCAGGAATCCAGGTCTGCTCTGCCCTTCACCACCAAGAGTGGGCATGCCCTCGGGTCCCTGCTTATCCAGCCAACAGCAGCTACCCCAAAGTCTGGCATAGGCCCCTCTGCTTGGCCAACCTAGACTACATGCCCTGGCCTTTGCTGCAAAGGGGGGAGTGAGAAAGGTAAATCCAGCATGTTCGGTTTCTCCAGTGAGAGGTGGGCGCCTCCTCTTAATAAAACCGTAACATCGAGAATCCTCTAAACATAAGAAAGGGGTTCAAGAGCTGGGTGGCAAGAAAGAAGAGAGAGAGAGAGAAATGTCCTCCATCTAGTGGAACTGGGGCCCCAGGAGGACAGGATGGCTAGGGTGAGAAGAGCTCTCCGCAGAGACGAGGCAAATGGGTCTAGCCAACAAATGCGATTTGACTTTGTGGAACACCGTCCCCACTGCCACAGGGCAAGGTTGTCAAATGCAAGTCACGTGCTTGGCGAAACTGCAGACACAGGAAGGGAAATTGAGCAATCTCAAGGAGACATGAAGTCTAAATATGTTCCCGGAGGAAGGGAAGACTCCATTTTCCCTCCTTGCTCCCTTGGTTGCGAGATCATTGGGGGGGCGGGGGGGAGTGGGGGGGAAGAAGAAAGGAGGAAGAGGAAGGGAGGCTAATTCACACTAAGTAGCCACTAGCACTGAGTGCCAGGCAGGTCCTGGACTGTTGCTGACATGATCCCCTTTAGTATGGAGAAAGGAACCAACATGGAATAAGAAAGGGACACAATGATCTCCATAAGTTGGCTGGGGGGAGGGTCAGGGAAAGACTGGGTTCCTCCTGCCTTGCTCTCTAGGCCTCTCTCTCTCACTTGAAAGCCTCTCTTGGGAGGAGCAGGTGGGCAGAGTGTGCATAGTTGGCAAGCTGGAGAGGACAGCCCAAGCCTAGCTCCGCCCCCTCCTGCCCCCCTCGCAGCAAGGCCCAGGGCGTTCAGCACTTTTTATGACCACCAAGATGGGTCTCCTTCTGGGTAGGGCTTAGGAAATTGGCTGTGGTCTCGTTCACCTGAATCCGCACCCTGGATCCTGGCCTTCAGCCGCAGTGAAGGGGATGCTGAGATCCACACCTGCTTTACTCCTCTGTGTGTCAGTAGTTCAGAACTCAGATGGAGAAAAGGGGTGTTCCTTATGTCGCACCCCCCCCAATCCCACCAGTAATTTCTGATAATATGAACACCGAATTTCTCAAATATTAAAGGATTCACTTTCGAATCATCCTAGGAAAGTGGGCTCTTTTTCACTTGAGGTCCAGGGTTGGATGGCAGAGCACCCATTGTTCGTTTATTCGCAGTGACAAAAGTGACAGTCCCTGCTCTTGTGGAGCTCACATTTAAGTGGGGGAAAAATAGACATACACAAATATACCTCCAAACAGGAGAGACCTCAATTTTAGTTTTTGTCAGTTTTATGAATTGAGATTGTAAACAGAGTCACGAAGACTCACTGATGGTACTGAGAGACGTCTTTAAATTTGTTTTGTTTTACAGATTTTATTTATTTATTTGTCAGAGAGAGAGAGAGACAGAGCACAAGCACAGAGAGAGGCAGGCTCCCCACTGAGTATCCCGGAGCCTGAAGTGGGACTTGATCCCAGGACCCTGGGATCATGACCTGAGCTGAAGGCAGAGGCTTATCCAGGCGCCCCTAAATTTGTTTCTCATTACTGGACTACACTGGCAGCAGAGCATTTCAAATTAACATTCTAAAGCACAAGTTTCAAATTTCATTCCAAGCAGCACAATTATAGCCCTTTTAGGTATATCTGTATCAATACTATCATTATAGTATTCCTATAGTAATCAATATAGTATTATAGTATAGAGTAGATATATAGATATATATAGATAGATAGATAGTAATCAATATAGCATTACTACAATTTGGTAAATGGGGACATCAAAAATATGCTGCAGTTTTTATAAGGTTAAATGTCAGTTTCCAACCCCCTTCTCCTTGGCTTCTCCACCATGGAGTCTTGGAGAGGAGAGGGATACTCTCTCTAGACTTTCTTGCGGCAAAGGTTGTCAAGTGACACGGCTTTGGCTAATGAAGTAGAAGCTGAAGAATTCTGGAAGCTTCTAGGAAAACGGCTTCCTTGGTAAAGGACATAAAGCTGCTAGTGCTACCCCCATTCCCCCCAATTTCCTGACTTGAAGGTGGCCCTGGTGCTTAGAGCCGTGGTGTCTGTCTTGGAGACAGAAGGCGGTACATGCGTCCCAAATCTAGCTTGTCAAAGATGATGGAGGAGAAAGACAGAAACTACGTGGGCTTTTGGTGGCCCTGTTGAGCGGCTGAACCAATACCAACATCTGCTTATCTCTAGATTTCTTCCTATGCCAGGAAAACAAATTCATTTCTTTATCGATAAGTCAGGGTTTTTTAAAAAGATTTTATTTATTTATTTGACAGACAGAGATCACAAGTAGGCAGAGAGAGAGAGAGAGAGGAGGAAGCAGGCTCCCTGCTGAGCAGAGAGCCCGATGCAGAGCTCGATCCCAGGATCCCAGGATTATGACCTGAGCCAAAAGCAGAGGTTTTAACCCATTGAGCCACCCAGGTGCCCTGATAAGTCAGGTTTTAAGGCATTTGCAGCCTAAAGTACGTCTGCCCAATACTCTCTATTTTGGCACTTCTCTATTTAAAAAAAATTTTTTTAAATATTTATTTACTTAAGTCATCTCTACACCCAACATGCGGTGCAAACTCGTGACCCTGAGATCAAGAGTCACATGCTCCTCCCAGCTAAGCCAGCCAGGCGCCCCAGTCCTTCTTTGTTTTTGAATGTAGTAGGCCTGTCAAAAAGTGGAAGTGGCTTAGGTCTCTCTCAAACCCTCAGAGTCCCTGGTGTGGGTACCTTGGTTGCACAGGACTTTTCCATGGTCCTGGGTGTCCCCTGTTCCCGAGTAGTGGGAGGTTTCCTGATTCCACTGCAAATGACCACATGGACTACTTCTCTGCTTTCCGCCAGGTGGCTCCATCTCTCAGATCCGAGCCCTGTTCCTGATTCTACCCCTTCATCCTGGGGGAGTCTCCCCAAATATGCCCTGGCTCACCACTTTCCTCCATCTGTTCCTTCAGGCCCATTCAGAGCCCTGTATGTGAGACCTTCGTGTCACTGGATCATGGGTTCCCAGGGGGCCTCCACAAAATGGCGGACCAGCACCCAAGAGGGGACAGTGTTGGGCAAAGTAATTACAGAAAATATTTGCACATTTCAGTTGACAATTTATATATATTGCTTTGTTGCTTTTATTAAAATTTTCTTTTAGAAATGGTTATCTTTTAGGGGGAACAAGTGACAGAAAATGGAAGAAACATAAAAGGTTACTTTTGAATGATTTCAAGCACTCAGTGTCCCATGTGTGGGTTTCCACATCATTCATTTTATTGAAAATTATTTTTATGCCTTTTCTGGAGACTGGGCAAGTCCAGCTAACATCTAAACATATGTCTTGTGAATGCTATCCTATTCTTGGGTTTTCCCACCTAGGAGTACTTAATATAAGGGAAATTATATGACTATATTTACAAATATTTTCTCAATCAAGAAATCGTCCTTTTTTGAAGTTTTGTTTACTTTAGTAATTTCTATACCCAACATGAAACTTGAACTAATGACCCGGAGATGAAGAGTCACCCGCTCCTTCGACTGAGCCAGCCAGGTGCCTCAAGAAATATTCTTAATGTTAAAATAAAGGATATTTAGTGGTGCCTGGGTGGCTCAGTCCGTTAAATGTCTGCCTTCAGCTCAGGTCATGATCCTGGGGTCTTGGGATCGAGTCCCGCATCAGGCTCCCTGCTCAGTGCGGAACCTGCTTCTCCCTCTCCCTCTGCCTATCCCCACCTCTCCTGTGCTCGCTCGCTCTCAGCTCTCTCTTTCTCTGTGAAACAAACAAACAAACACCTAGACAGTCAGGTCAGTCCTAGATCAGATAATCCTGACAAGATTACAGTCACCATATAAATTTATTTGAATTTAATGTTCAATTATTGATCCTTTTAAGGTGTTATTGGTCTCCCCAGGGTTCCCCCCAATCCCTGGGATCTGCCTCCTTTCTCCGGGCAGGCTCTCTTCCTGTTTGGTGCCTAGCTTTGACCACTTATCAGAGCCCACAGTGGCAGTGCCTCGGTTTAAACTGGCGATCTATGGCCTGATTCTCGGCCACGGACGTGTTTTGTTGAGGCTGGGCTGTTTGAAGAAAATAGGATCTGCTTCCAGCCAAACAGGGCAGATTGATTGCAAGAGATTTCCTTATCTTCTTACAGAGACACAACTGAACCCTTAACAAGAAAACAAACGAACAAACAAACAAAGCGTAGGACAAAGAGAACAGGAGAGAAGACAGTCAGATAAGAGAGTTCGAGGTGTTTGGGGAAGGCAGAGGAATCACAACCCATCAAGGACAATAGCAGCTGAAGTGCTTGCAAAGGGGGTTATTGGTGAGAATCCGGTGGGTCCCATTCTTTTTTTTTTTTTTTTAAGATTTTATTTATTTATTTATTTGACAGACAGAGATCACAAGTAGGCAGAGAGGCAGGGAGAGAGAGAGAGAGAGAGAGGAGGAAGCAGGCTCTCCGCAGCGCAGAGAGTCCGATGTGGGGCTCGATCCCAGGACCCTGGGATCATGACCTGAGCTGAAGGCAGAGGCTTTAACCCACTGAGCCACCCAGCCGCCCCCGGTGGTTCCCATTCTTGTCAGCTCCCGCAAAGCGTATAGCCAGGTCGGTACATCTCAGGTAGTATTTCAGGGGGTTTTGTCTGTGAAACCAAAAAACCCCCCAAGAAATGCCCTTTCTATGTGAATGCCTGAAGCCTGGCAAGAAAAATCAGCTCCTTCCCCATCAGGCTAAGGAAAGTGAAAGGCCTGTCCCTACACGTAGTCTCCAGTGATCCTGTTAACACTTGATTCTTTTTTTTTTTTAATTTTTAAAAAAGATTTTATTTATTTATTTGAGAGGAAGAGTGAGCATGAACAGGAGAGCCAGAGGGAGAAGCAAACTCCCTCCTGAGCAGGGAGCCTGATGTGGGGACTCTGATCCCAGGACCCTGGGATCATGACTTGAGCCGAAGACAGACACTTAACCGACTGAGCCACCCAGGCGCCCCCCCTTGAGTCTTAAATATAAGCAGGGAACTTCTATACTGGCAACTACCAGACACCTCGAGTATAAAGGAGGAAAAGACAAAACAAATGAAAAGAAATAGAAAACAGGGACTCTGAGAAAATAGGCAATATGAGAAAAGGAAAACAATCTTTAAAATTAATTCCTATCTCAGCTAGCTAAGGGAAGATCTTGCCTTCAGATGATGGGATTAGGGTGCTCCAAAAGAGGAACAGCCAGGGAATAAGTAAAAGTTCTTGGAAATTAAACACATTATGGGAGAAATAAAGTTGTCCTCAGAACAATTGCAAGTAGAACCAAGAAAATCTTCCAGAAAGTAGAACAGAAAGAAATAGGTGAAAAAGAGAAAAGACAAGACATTTAAAGAACCAATCCAAATATCCCAAAACTTCCTCGGTCCCCTGAAACGCTCTGGGGGAGCCCAGTCATCAGCTTGGGGGATGGGGACCCAGGAGCTTTCTAGCCCTTCTGAAAATGGGGACCATTCAGAGCAGGAGAGGCTTGTGCTTGGCAGTGGTAGGGAGGGGGGCCACAGCCCCAGAAGCCCTAGAAGCCAGTTTGAATTATGGACATCATTTTAAAAAAGGCCTCATTAAAAAAAATTTTTTTAATTTTATTTAATTTATTTGAGAGAGAGAGAGTACAGAGGGAGAGTGAGAGGGAGAAGCAGACTCCCTGATGAGCAGAGAGCCATGTGGGGCTCGATCCCAGGACCCTGAGATCATGACCTGAGCTGAAGGCAGACGCTTAACCCACTGAGCCACCCAGGTGCCCTCATTTAAAAATTATTATTCAAATATTGTCAACTCATTTTTTTCACATGGGTGTCACATTAAATATTCAAAAGGTGCAAAGTGAAAAGTCTCCTGCCTACCCCCATCCCCTAGCTCTCCAGTTCCCCTAACTGGATCCTCTTTTCCTTAGTTTCTAGTAACATTTTCCTCTAAGTTCAGAGTCCCTCCAAATGACATCAGGCTTATACAAATACCCTGTTCAAACCACCTTAGGCTTTCGTGAAGACTCAGGGTCTTTCCTGCCTCCACTGCCCTGTTCCAAAGCCCCTCCCACATTTTTAGATATTTGTGTATGGGGCACCTGGGTGGCTCAGTCATTTAAGTGTCTGCCTTTGGCTCAGGTCATGATCCCAAGATCCTGGGATCGAGTCCCACATCAGGCTCTTTGTTCAGCAGGGAGTCTGATTCTCCCTCTGCCTGCCGCTCCCCCTGCTTGGGCTCTCTTTCTCTCTGACAAATAAATGAATAAAATCTTAAAAAAAAAAAAAACAGATATTTGTGAATATCAGCAGTACCCTCCCAAAATCTCTTATGAGTCATCAATTGCTGCACAACAAATCAACCCAAAACTTAGCAGCTTAAGAAAACAATAAGTATTTACTAGCTCCCATACTTTCAGAGGGTCAGGAATCTGGGCATAAACTAGCTTGGCGGTTCCACGTCTGAGTCCGTCAGGAGGCTGCAGCGAAAGGCCAGCTGTGGCTACCATCATCCGCAAGCCGGATCCAGCACTGGACGGTCCACTTCCAAGATGGCTCCCTCCCAGGGCTGCGGGCGGGAGGCCTGATTCTTGCCGCCCACACCTCTCCGTAGGGCTGCTTGAGCATGCTCGTGACATGTCGGTAAATCAGCCAAAAGAAATAGTCCGCAATGGCTTAATGCTCTGGCCCTGGGAGTCACACACCATCACGCCTGTGATAGCCGACCGGTGGAACCGACAAGTCAGCCCAGCGGGGCTCACACAGCGGGTGACTCCCAGCAGGCTAGACTCTGGGAGGTCTTAGAGCCTGACGACCATACCTACGCCAGCAGCAAACAATGCCACTAGTCTCTTAGACGACTTTATAGAAATATCTTATTTAGACAGAAGCAATTATAAATATCTGTACTTTTTTTGCCTCCCTCTTTTGGAAAAAAGGTAGCGTGCCATACCACTGTTCTGCACCTTGTTTTTTTCACTTAACAATACCTCTTGGTGATCATCCCATATCAGTATTTAACTCATGCCTAGTTCTTTTTAGCATCTGCATACCATCCCACTGTATGAATGAGGTGTAATTAATTTAACCCGTCCACTGTTGTGGGATACATAGGCTACTGTGAATCTTTTTTTTTTTTTAAAGACTAGAATCTGGCTCAGGCACTTCATGCAACTTCAGGCCAAGTTACTTAAGCTCTTTGAACTTGCATTTCTTCATTTGTAAAACAGGAATACTGAGAGTCCCTCCCTCACACTTCATAGGGTCATGGGGAAGATTAAAGGTGATCTGTGTGTCAAACAACTAGCATTCTTCATGGGGCAGTACTTGGTGCCCTTTCTCTCGCTGTAACTACTCCCCAGAGCCAGTCCCTGCCCTCCGGAAATGCTTTCCTATTTCCAGCCCCACGCACTGGTATCCGGCTTCACCCGCTGGCTCATCCGTGGGAGGTTTCCATCTGAAGAAAGGCCCTGTGTGTCCTGTCGACCAGAGCCTGTGGAGAGGTTCTCTCCGACTGCTTCTCACACCCTCATGTTGTCATTTTCTGAAATAGCCATGGGGCCAGCCCGGGCCATTTGCCCTCTTCCCTAACACTGACCTAGTTGGCAAGCACTACAGAGGAGAAATGTCGGGCTCTGGGCCTAGTGCTTCCTCGGGATGTTACCACAGCGCAAACAGGAGTGTGCTGGCTGGGTGGATCCCAGTCCATAGGAAGATAAACAGATTAAAAGCAAACAGCAGAGAAATCCCTACCCTGCGAACAGGAAGAAGGCTGGATGCAGGCTCTGTTTAGAGATTTTTTTTCGTTTTGTTTTGTTGTTAATGTATTTATTTAATATATAAAACAGCTTTATGGACACTTCATTCATCTAACATGCAAATATGCCCATGTACCCATCTCAGGTTACAGTTCAGTGCTTTCTACTACGCTCAAAATTGCACAGCCGTTGTTACAACCAATTTTTTTTTAAAGATTTTATTTATTTATTGGACAGACAGAGATCACAAGTAGGCAGAGAGGCAGGCAGAGAGAGAGGAGGAAGCAGGCTTCCTGCTGAGCAGAGAGCCAGATGTGGGGCTCGATCCCAGAACCCTGGGATCATGACCTGAGCTGAAGGCAGAGGCTTTAACCCCCTGAGCCACCCAGCACCCCTACAACTAATTTTAGAACAATTTCATCACCTCAAAGAGAAACACCATGCCCATTAGCAGTCCCTTGCCTGTTCCCACCACCGTCTCGTCAGTCCTAGGAAACTGCTAATGTACTTTGCCATTTCATATAAATGGAATCCTATAATATGTGGTTTCATGTGACAGGCTACTTCCACTTAAGCATAATGTTTTCAAGGTTCATCCATGGTGCAGCACGAATCAGCACTTCGTCCCTTTTTATTGCCAAATAATACTCCAGTGTATGGATATACTACAATTTGCTTAACCGTTCATCAGTTGATGGACAAATTTGGGCTGTTTCTACTTTTTGGCTTTTATGAGTAATGATGCTATGAACATTAATGTACATACTTTTGTGTAAGCATGTGTTTTCCTTTATATTGGGTATACGTATATGGGAGTGGAATTGCTGGTTCATTTGGAAACTGTGTTTAACCTTTGGAGAAATCCCAGACTGTTTTCCCAGTGGCTGCACCATTACATGTTTCCACTAGAAGCCTACGAGGGTTTCAGTTCCACCTCCTCACCAACATCTGCTATCGTCAGTTTTTTCCATTATATCCATCCTACTATGAAGTGGTATTTCATTATGGGTTTGCTGATGACTACTGATGTTGAGCATTTTTTCATGAGCCTTTGGCCATTTGTATATCCCCTTTGGAGAAATGCCTATTTAGGTCCTTTGCACTTTTTAAATTGGGTATTTGTTCTTTTTATTGTTCATTGTAAGAGTTCTTTCTATATTCTAGTGAGGACTTATTTTAGTCTTTTCAAAATTACTGTTTTTATCAGCCACATGTATACCCATATTAGAGGAGCAATGTGTTTGAATCCAAAGAATACCATAGGTGAGTTTATCAGGAGGTAAAAATGTTTGCAAAGCTGATACAACATTATGGGGGCCTGAGAGACCCCTGAAATCCAGAAGATCCAACTAACAACTTAAAAAAAAAAATCACCTTTAGCTCAGGTAAGATACTGTATTGGCGTGTTTCTGTGCTTTCTTTAGATGGAGGGAAACAGAAGGGTTCTACCACAAGTCCACACCCCCCAGGAAAAGCAAATCTGTAGGCAACAGCAGAGTAGAGGCTAGAGAACATTCCATGGTGCGGTGGACACCAGGGCCCCAGAAAGATTTCATTATTTCATTTTTTCTCATTTCATTTCAATAAACATTAAACGAGGATTTCCTGTATGTCGTATATAGAGGTGCAAAGACGAGTGAGTAAGTCATAGAGGGAGAAAGAGAGACACAAGCAAATGATTTTCAATCCTAAGTGAACAGAGATGTGTCCAAAGCACGTTGGGAGTGTGGACAAAGAGGCGATCTCTTTTGTCAAGAAGGGATAATGGTGTGAAGGGAGATTGGGAATGATGGTGGCTTTATGGAGGAGATATTTCAGCTGGCCTTGAAGACTGAGTGTGAGCTTGGCAGATGAACAAGGACAGTAGATGGCACGAGCAAAATCAGAGGCTTAAAATGAGCAAAAGAGGAAAAAAGAATCAGAGAGAGAGCAATAGAGATAGAGAGAGACAAACCGATAAACAGGCTCTTAACTCTAGAGTTAAGTTAAACTTAGACTTAGAGTTAAGTTAGGCAGTTAGACTGATGGTTACTTGAGGGGAGGTGGGTGTGGGGATGGGGTTTAAGGAGGGCACGTGTGGTGATGAGCCCTGAGTCATGTACAGAATTGTTGAATCACTGTATTGTCCTCCTGAAACTAATATAGCCCTGTATGTTATCTCACTGGGATTTAAATAAAAACTTAAAAAAAAATCATAGAGGTTTAAACAGAGCATTTTGAACCCCTCCTGTATCTTTATAACAAATGGGTTTTGAATGAACCAATGGATTTCTTTTTCTTTTTTAATATTTTATTTATTTATTTATTTGACAGAGATCACAAGTAGGCAGAGAGGCAGGCAGTGGTGGGGGAGGGGGAAGCAGGCTCCCCACTGAACAGAGAGCCCGATGTGGGACTCGATCCCAGG
The DNA here is from genome assembly GCA_004024625.1 of Mellivora capensis. NCBI lineage: Eukaryota > Metazoa > Chordata > Mammalia > Carnivora > Mustelidae > Mellivora > Mellivora capensis. Next base: position 61,837 of record PISX010007677.1, on the reverse strand, counting down.
ACCCTGAGATCATGACCCGAGCTGAAGGCAGTGGCCTAACCCACTGAGCCACCCAGGCGCCCACCAATGGATTTCTGTAGGGCAATCTCATTCGGGCCCACCTTTGGTTCCATGTGGGTGTGGAATGGGCTAGGGGAAAGAGTTCACCCCAAAGCAGAAGGGTGCTGGAATCAAGTTCAGTCTGATTTATTAGTTCTCAAGTCCGACCCTGGGCCTGACCCAGGCCACATGAAAACTCTCCCATGGTACATAATTTTACTTCCTGTCAAAGAGGCAGACCGAGAGACCGGTATCTGTGGAGAGGGGTGGGGATGGCACCATAAAAGGGATTGGTAAGAGGGGGAGGTGGGGCCCAGAAGATGGACTCTGTTTGTTCTACACTAGTGTTTGTCCTCACTTCTTACGCAGCGTCTACAGACTTGTAATGAGTAACCAAATGAATGACGTCCAAAGCTGAACTCTTGGTGTCAAACAGATCATCTTATTCAGTTCCCAAGTGCCAGAACACATTCCATTGCCCCTGGACCCTTGTCCTCTGGAGGCTGGGGGGAGGCCAACCACAGGTTTCCTAGAAGCTCCAGGAAAGCTGCCAGCTGGTTGTGAATTTAATCTCTGCTCTTCTTGTCTGACTGTGACCTGCTGCCCCAGGTGGGTGTTGCAGTGTGAGAGCGTCGCTCTCCCTTAGAAGGCTCCGGAGGCAAACCCCGGCTCAAAATGGCTTACCCAACAACGAACGGTGTCATCTCATGGCAAGAATTTTGGGGGCGCCTGGGTGGCTCAGTGGGTTAAAGCCTCTGCATTCGGCTCAGGTCATAATCCCATGGTCCTGGGATCAAGCCCCACATCGGGCTCTTTGCTCAGCGGGGAGCCTGCTTCCTCCTCTCTCTCTCTCTGCCTGCCTCTCTGCCTACTTGTGATTTCTGTCTGTCAGATAAATAAATAAAATCTTTAAAAAAAAAAAAAGAATTTTGGAGGTCAGGCGATTCCAGTTAGTTAATTTACCAGCACAATTGGATAGCCAGGTGTGGCAATGGAGCCCTTGGCTAGCATGACTGAAGCATTGAATGTTTTATTTAATTTTTTTACTTAATTTAAATTTAAATACCACATGTGGCTAGTGGCTCTCATATTGGACAGCAAAGTTGTAGGAGACCATTTTAGAGTGTTCTTTGTTTTTTTTTTTTTTAAGATTTTATTTATTCGACAGAGAGAGCACAAGCAAGGGGAGCAGCAGAGGGAAGGGGAGAAGCAGGCTCCCCTTTGAGCAAGGAGCTCAACTCGGGGCTCGATCCCAGGATCCTGAGATCACGACCTGAGCCAAAGGCAGCTGCTTAACCGACAGAGCCACCCAGGTGCCCCATAAAGTGTTCTTTCTTTAGGAGAGATGCCCAGGCTGTACCAGGCATGGATGCCCATGACTGCAGCCTCCGGACACAGTTGGGGTTGTTGCTGATAAAAACCAGGATTGTATAGCTTCAGATTTTCATAAAGATAAAAGTAAATAAAATGAGGACACCTGGGTGGCTCAGTTGGTTGAGCAACTGCCTTCAAATCCGGTCATGATCCTAGAGTCCCAGGACTAAGTCCCGCATTGGGTGCCTTGCTCAGCAGGGGTTCTGCTTCTTCCTCTGACCTCCTCCCTCTCATTCTGTCTCTCAAATAAATAAATAATATCTTTTTTTTAAAAGGAAATAAAGTGAAAAGAGTAGAGGACACTTTGCCTCCATTATCACCCCATTTCCACCCTTCCTCTAGGGCTGAATATACACAAGTAAAATCAAGTGTCGGGTTGAGATAAACACCTTTCTGGGAAAGGAAATTTCAGTCAGAGAGGTGAGGGAGATGGCGGGTCTGAGCTTTCTTGTATATCCTAGATGTGCTTCACTTTGCCACTTCAGCCCTAACATCACAACAGAATTATTGAAGGGAGTCCTTGCCAGGTCCAATTACATCTTTTTTAAATGCCCACAGTGGGTTGTAACTGCATTAAACATAGAAATAACAGTCCCCATCTGATTTTAAAAAAAAAAATCACAAGGGAGCTGGGGAGGACCAAGATGGCGGAGGAGTTGGAGACCTAAATTTTGTCGGGTCCCAGGAATTCAGCTTGGTAGTCATCAAACCATTCTGAACACCTGCAAACTCAACAGGACATTGAAGAGAAGAAGAGCAGCAATTCTAGTACCAGAGAATCGACCACTTTCTGGAAGGTAGGACATGCGGGGAAGGGAATCTGAGGGGATATATGGGAAGATAGACCACGGGGGGCGGTGAGGGGGGCCGCTCCTGGCAAGCGGTAGAGCCCCAGAGCACAAAATCGGAACTTTTAGAAGTCTGCTCCACTGAGAGACGTTGCTCCAGAGGCTAAATTGGGGGTGGCGCCCTCACGGGGACAATGTGGTCTCAGGTCCCTCAGGATCACAAAAAGATCAGAGGTGCCGCAGAGCTCCCAGGTATTGGAGTGGGGAAGCCGGCTACAGAGACAGAGCCGAGGAGAGTGATCTCAGCTCTGCGTTACCTTAAACAGATCCAAGGCACCGTCAGGCCACTACTCTTCCAGCAGGGACCACACAAGTGGCAGATCTGGGGAGACTCACCTTCCTCCTCTGAGAGGAGCAGTGTGGCAGGAATCTGCTGGGTTTGGAAACTCCAAATGGGGCCGTGTGCCTGTGATAGAAACGCTCGATCACAGGCTGGGTAAGCATGGAGTGTGGCCAGAGGCCAGGGAGACGGCAGGGATTGACTGCTTTTCTCTGAGGGCCCACTGAGGAGTGGGGCCCTGAGCTCTTGGCTCCTATGGCTGGAGATTGGGAGGCCGCCATCTTCATTCTCATCCTCCAAAGCAGTATGGAAAGCGTTCAGGGAACAAAAGCTACTGAGAGCAAAACTGCACAGATTGCTTAGCCTGGCTCCTGGGAAGGGTGATGCAATTCCACCTTGGGCAAAGACATTTGAGACTCACTGCAACAGGTCCTTCCCCACAGAAGATCAGCAAGAACATAGAGACAAGACCAAGTTCATTGATCAACTGAGAACTACAGAACTCCAGAGCTAGGGGAAAGCAACACAGAATTCATGGCTTTTTCCCCCATGATTCTTTAGTCTTTCAAAGTCAATTTTTTTTTCAAAGTCAAATTTTTTTTAAATTTTATTTTGTTCTTATTCTTTTTAAAAAAACTTTTCCTCTTGGGACCCCTGGGTGGCTCAGTTGGTTAAGCAGCTGCCTTCGGCTCAGGTCATGATCCCAGCGTCCTGGGATCGAGTCCCACATCGGGCTCCTTGCTCAGCAGGGAGCCTGCTTCTCCCTCTGCCTCTGCCTGCCACCTGTCTGCCTGTGCTCACTCTCTCTGACAAATAAAAAATTTAAAAAAAAAATCTTAAAAAATTTTTTTTCCTCTTTCCCATTTTACCTTTTTTAGACTATTCTATCTTATCAATACCTTTTAAAAATATTTTTACATTTTCATTGTTATAGTCATACTCTATCCCTTTGTTGTATTTAACCATATATATATATATATATATATATATATATAATGTTTTTCTTTCTTTAAAATTATGGTATACAGTTTCTTCTAACAAATCAAAATATACCCTAAATCTAGCATGTGCATTTGTTCTAGTCTCCATTCTCTCCTTTTTTCTTTTTTCTTTTTTCAACCAACTTCTTATGTCATCAATTCCTTTTACAAAATCTTTAAAAATTTTCATCTTTACAGTCATATTTCATCTCTCCATCATGTTTACCCTTATTTTTATCTATATATATAAGTTTTTCTTTCTTTAAAATTTTGGGAGGCAGTTTCATATGTATATATATTTTTTCCTTTCTTCTCCCCCACCACCACCCCCAGTTTCAGGTCTCTTCTGATTTGGTTAGTGTATATTTTTCTGGGGTCATTGCTACCCTTTTAATATTTTGTTCTCTCATTCATCTATTCTCTGGGTAAAATGACAAGATAGAAAAACTCACCTCAAAAAAAAAGACCAAGAAGTAGTACCAATGACTAGGGGCCTAATCAATATGGACATTAGTAAGATGTCAGAACTAGATTTCAGAAGGACGATTATAAAGATGCTAGCTGGGCTTGAATAAACCATAGAAGATACTAGAGAATCCCTTTCTGAAGAAATAAAATCCTTTTCTGGAGAAATCCAACCAAGTTGAAATTTAAAAAGCTATTAATGAAGTGCAATCAAAACCACAGTGAGATACCACCTCACACCAGTCAGAATGGCTAAAATTAACCAGTCAGGAAACGACAGGTGTTGGTGAGAATGTGGAGAAAGGGGAACTATCTTACACTGTTGGTGGGAATGCAAGCTGGTGCAGCCACTCTGGAAAGCAGTGTGGAGTTTCCTCAAAAAGTTAAAAAATGTAGAGCTACCCTATGACCCAGCAATTGCACTACTGGGTATCAACCCTAAAGATACAAACAAAATGATCTGAAGTGCATGTGCACTTGAATGTTTATAACAGCAATGTGCATGATCACCAAGCTATGGAAAGAGCCTAGATGTCGATCAACAGATGAGTGGATAAAGAAGATGTGGTATATATACACAATGGAATACTATGCAGCCATCAAAAGAAACGAAATCTTGCCATTTGCAACGATGTGGATGGAACCAGAGAGTGTTATGCTAAGTGAAATAAGTCAATCAGAGAAAGAGAATTGTCATATGATCTCTGTGATATGAGGAATTTAAGAGGCAGGGTAGGGAGGTGGGGGGGAAGGGAGGGAAAAATGAAACAAGATGGGCCTGGGAGGGAGACAAACCATAAGAGGCTCTTAATCTCAGGAAACAAACTGAGGGTTGCTGGAGGGGATGGGGTTCAGAGGGATAGGGTACCTGGGTTATGGACATTGGGGAGAGTATGTGTTACAGCAAGTGCTGTAAATTGTGTAAGACTGATGATTCACGGACCTGTACCCCTGAAACAAATAATACATTGTATGTTAATAAAAAAAAATCACAAGGGAGATTGAGTAGAGGTAAAAGATATGATGATGTGGGGGGAAGGATAAACCAGTGGTATGTTTCATTTTCTCTAATGATGGATTTTATGTATTTATTTATTAAGATTTTGTTTATTTATTTGAGACAGAGCATGAGTGGGAAGGGAGGGGCTGAGGGAGAGGGAGAAACAGATTCCCCTGCTGAGCAGGAAGCCTGGTGCAGGGCTCAATCCCAGGACCCTGGGATCATGATCTGACCTGAAAGCACACACCTAACTCAGTTAATCACCCAGGTGTCCCTAACAATAGATTTTAAAAAACATACATACTTTTGTTTTTACCCTCTAATTATAGAAATAGTTGCTCATAATGAAAAATTGAGATAAACATATAAGCACAAAGAAAAGAAGTATTGGCTGTAATATCATAAAAGTACTTTCCTTAACTCATTTTCTAAATCATCATTTTTATTATTATTTTTTAAGATTTTGTTTATTTATTTGACAGAAACACAGCGAGAGAGGGAACATAAGCAGGGGAAGTGGGAGATGGAGAAGCAGGCTTTCCGCAGAGCAGGGAGCTAGATGCAGGACTCGATCCCAGGACTTTGGGATCATGACCTGAGCCAAAGTCAGACACTTAATGACTGGGCCACCCAGGTGACCCCTAAATCATTATCTTTAATTATTGCTTCTTTCACCTTGTGGATGGACTATTGGATCCATCCATCCAATGTGGATGCCCCATTGTTTCCAATTTTTCACTTTCATAAGTAACTCCACGATAAACACCTTTAGACATTAAACTTAAACACAAATCTGATGATTTATCTCAGCCCATTTCCTAGAAAAGGGAAATACAGGATCAATGGGTGTATTCGTCAGAATGTTGCAAGTGACAAAAGCTAAGTGGAAAGTGATTGAACAGCAGCTAGAGCAAAAAGAATGTACCATCCGTCCCACATAGCCAGGACCCAGGGGTGAGCAAGGCACATCTTGTTTTAGGAGTGGTGGATCCAGGGGCTCAAACAATACTCTCTGAACACCATCTTGCTGTCTCTGAGCTATGCTGTCTCTGGGAAAGCTGGGACCACAGTCCACCATGTTAGCAACCACAGTGGAAGGGAAACTTTCCTTCCCGATGGTTAAAGCAAAAGTTCTGCCCTTGTACAGACCCGAGTCTTTGGTTTAGTCCTGAGGTACAGGTAGAGGGAGTGAGATCAGCCTCACCTAAAGGACATGGACTACAAAAGAAGGAGCGGTGGTCCCCCACAGAGAAATCAGAGTACCATTATCAAAAGAAGAGGGCAGGCATGCTGGCAGGCACCGTCACTTGGCAGGGAGCCTGGGTGGCTCAGTTGGTTAAGCATCCAACTCCTGATTTCAGATCAGGTCATGACCTCAGGGTTGTGAGATGGAGCCCCACCTCAGAGTCCCCACTGGGCATGGAGGCTACTAAGGATTCTCTCTCTCCCTCTCCCTCTCCCTTTTCTCTTCCTTCCCCTCCCTTTCTAAAAAATAAATAAATAAATAAATAAAATCAGGAATGGCTGGGGTGCCTGGCTGGCTGGCTCTGTTGGTGGAACATCCAACTCTTGATCTCTGGGTTGTAAGTGTGAGCCCCATGCTGGGTGTAGGATTACTTAAATATAATATAATAAATATAATATAAGGAGTGGCTGTCAGGATAGTTTAAATATTGGTATTTATACCAATAGTTTAAATATTGGTATTTATACCAATAGTTTAAATATTGGTATTTATACCAATATTTTGGTATAATATTGGAATTTTGCCTGGAATGCCCTTTAAAGTATACATGTAGGCCTTCTTCATCTTCCTCTTCCTCTCCTCCCCCTCCTCTGCCTTTGCAATTCAGGAGTTTCTTTAATTATATCCTCATGCATTAGGTCTGTTTGAATGTTCTTGCTTTGTCCTCAGTGACATCTTTAAGTCTTAATTGTTACTTTCCTTCTCTGTTTTCCATATTTGCCATCCTTTCTATCATTGTTTGGAACTTTTATCCTTTTCCTCTGCGTTTTCAGAGGACTTTTGGCCTCCCTGTCACGGATCCAGTTTTCCATCTTGTTGAGCCTAGAGATTCACCGCTTCTCACATATTTTCAAATTCCATTTGTAATGTTGTATCACATTTTGATTATTTTCTCGTCTTATCCAATTGCCTTTTCAGGGGAATTTTATTGGCCTCTGCCCCTCACCTAGACATCTCCATGTCAGTCCACCATTTGCGAACACCATTTCTCAGCTCCAGAGTCCATGTTTCAGTTTTGTTGGGATTTTTGTGGTGAAATGCATCATCTGAACTCTACCAGGTTTCTGCTCTAACTGTGATGTCAGCCTCGATCAACAGGTCCCTGGAGATCTAAATGAGCTTGTGTCATGTGTCAACCCAGAACCCTAGAGGCTGGGATCCCAAGTGTTTGATGATGTATCTGGGCCAGCTTTCTCTAAGGATCACGTGACTAGCCGGGGGGCCCCAAGTCCCAGGTATAGCCTTGTTTATTGTTGTACCCACCTACTCAGGAAAGGGTTCCCCCTCTCCATGGGGTAGTCACTTATAACTGCACAACTGTTTTGTTTTGTTTTTTAAGATACTAAAAAATTTATTTACTTGAGATTAAAAGAGCACTGAGGGAAAGGGAGAAGCAGGCTCCCTGCTGAGCAGGGAGCTCCATGTGGGACTTGATCCTACAACCTTGGGATCATGAGCTGAGTCAAGGGCAGACGCTTAACCAACTCAGCCAGCCAGGCGCCCCTTGCACAATTGTTTTTTAAATGTAAAAGAGATTGCAAGTGGAGGGATTACCCAGACCTATTTTTATCTTTCATTTCTGTTCTTCCAAAGTTAGGAGATATTAGTAGGACCCAGGGAAAACCAGGGAAACTCAGCTTCCTGGGGAAAGGGGGCCCGGACGTCCTCAAGCTCTTCCCTCAATGTGAACTACCTGCTGTCATCCAGTAGAAATTCCTCACCGTTTATGAAATGTAGCACTTATGCTCTTTTCCTGTGTTCTATTTCTTTCTTTCGGGAACTGGGGGTGCAAGGTTGGTGGGTGGTGTTAGATGTTAGCATTCAAAGTCACCATCTTATCCAAAAGTACTAATGATTTCTTCTTCTTTTTTCTTTTGAATGTATAGAAAAGCTCTTTAGATTTAAATCATAGCTTTAAAAGTATTCCTAACATTCTGAGTTTTCAACATGTCTGGAGGAAGGACCTACTCAAATAAGTACGCTATCATAACCTAACTGCTTTAGCACACAGGGAGACAGAGCGGCAGTACCTGTATTTTTATTAAGATAATATTTAGATTTCATGGGGCACCTGGGGGGCTCAGTTTGTTGGACATCCAACTCCTGATTTCGGCTCAGGTCATGATCTCAGGGTCATGAGATCAAGCCCCGCGTTGGACTCCACTCAAGATTCTCTTTCTCCCTCTTACTCTGCCCCTGCCTCCCATACCCCTGCTCACATGCTTGCTCTCTCTCTCTTTCTCAAAAAAAAAAAAAAAAAAAAAGATAGTCTTTGGGATTTCTTTACTCCTGCTCTGTTAGGGGGAAAATATCAGCTCAGAGAAATCTGAACGCTCCCCAAAAATAATACCCAGCTGAAAATTCGTTTTTGCTACAGTTTTCTCAGGAAGCAGAGCAAGGCTTTCCATTTCCTAGCATGTCCCTTGAAGGTCAAAAGAACAGGGAATATTTTTAAGGGCGTCTTGTTTGCTTTTGTTCTCATAGCCCTCGCGTGCCCCTGGGAACACCAGACTCTAATAAGCAAAATAATCTAAGGAGTGGAAGGAATAGCAGGCACTTTTTAGATAGGATGCTTTGTAACCTAAGCACTGACCTTGGGTCAGCTCTGCATCAAATGGTTCTTTTGAGCTTTGAAAAGTTCCATCTGTTTAGCACCCCAAATCCAGAGGGAGAAAAGAAACTGCTCTCAGTAAAGTCGAATTAAGGGGCATTGGTAGAAAGATATAGATAAGATGAGGCTCCATTTGGGAAGCCAAGTACCACACAGCAGGCAGAGTCCACGATGGCTCCCACAGTCCCACGTACAGACTGAGTCATGAGAAGGTAACAGAATGCTGCACTGCCACAGACATCAGAGTGGTTTGGGGGTTCATCAAAAGAAGATTTCTTAGTATTTCTCTTGATGGTCCTTCCCAGCACTGTCACTTAACCTTTGTGTGTCTCAGTTTCTTGACTGAACCCACTTGTTTTCCTGCTTCCTTCTGTAAATTTGCTAAGCAAAAGTTGGAATCGTGAGTGCTGGTCATTTCTGCTTCCTGTTATTGCACAATTTGGAAAACAACGTAGAGAGAGGGAGGGAGGGAGAGGGAGTGTGTGTGTGTGTGTGTGTGTATGCGCGCACGTGTGCGTGTGTCAGATAACAAAAATCCAAGCTACCTCTGACAAAAAGACCATCAGAAGAGAAAGGTGTCACCCTGGGATGCATGGCACAAGGTCTAAATGTGTCCAATGTAAAGTGTCCCCCAACTCAATGCATAAACAAGAATATTTGGTTTTGCCACACTTTAGAACATTAATCATTAAATAATGTCATGTTTAGGGCACCTGGGTGGCTCAGTCACTTAAGCAGCTGCCTTTGGCTCAGGTCATGATCCCAGGGTCCTGGGATCGAGTTCCACATCGGGCTCTCTGCTCAGCAGGGAGCTTGCTTCTCCCTCTGCGTTTGCCTGCTGTTCTGCTTACTCTGCTCTCTCTCTCTGTCAAATAAATAAATAAAATCTTTAAAAAATGTATCGTTGCCAGGGCGCCTGGTTGGCTCAGTGGGTTAAAGCCTCTGCCTTCAGCTCGGGTCATGATCCCAGGGTCCTGGGATCGAGCCCCACGTTGGGCTCTCTGCTCAGTTGGGACCCTGCTTCCTCCTCTCTCTCTCTCTGCCTGCCTCTCTGCCTACTTGTGATCTCTCTCTCTCAAATAAATAAATAAAATCTTTTAAAAAAATGTATCATTGCCTCTTCCTTATCATCCCCCAGACCTCCCTGGTGATATGAGTCACCTGAAGAACATAACTGGTTCTTCTATCCCCCAGGATCTGGTGCTCAGCATGACAGAAAGCAATCTGTAATTCTCGGCATCACTCACCAATGCTGGTTAAGCCCTTGTGCTCTTCGTCCTTTGTTCTCAACACAAGAGGTGACTGAGAGCAATGCCTTAAAGTGTGTGAGCTGGGCAGGAGCCGGCAGTCAACAGACGCATCCCAGTGGGCAGGGAGTACATTTGGGTGAAGGGGACACCGAGCTGGTTCATTTGTCAGATGCCGTGAGCTCAACGGATTCCTGCCTAATGAGCTATCATCTCTCAGGAGCACGGAACCCCATTTTCTTGCTTCCTCTTTGTTTTCTAATTTGTGGTCCTGGAGGTACCTACAAATTAACAAAATAACCCAGCACTCACAACCGGTGTGCCAGCTGACTGGGAAGCATTTGCAGTATGAAACAATTCACTCTTGGATGACACCTATGGACCGAATATGTGTGAAGTGTGATATCGCTTCTTTACGAAGGCACCACATGGCAGTATTCTAGAATGCATAGATTTTTTTAAAGATTTTATTTATTTATTTGACAGAGAGAGAGAGAGAGAGAGGGAACACAAGCAGGGGGAGTGGGAGATAGACCTCAGGCTTACTCATTGTGTTTATTCCCTCTTACCTCAGGTGTGCCATGGCCCCCTGGGGGGCCGCCCAACCTTACTCCTTTAGTACTTGCCAGAACCACCACCTCCACCCACCTTGACCATCCTCCATTCTTCAAAGAGCAATCTGAAGGCTCAGCTTATATTTCCAAGCTGTATTTTCAAGCCACAAGTCGCAGGTCACTGGCCAGGCTAGGACTTAGTTAGTTACCTTTGGGCCTGAGGCTGGGAAGAGTGAGGGAGGGGTGGGGTACACACATACACACACACACACACAGGCACACGCACATGCAGGTGGGGGTTGGGGGCAAGGGCTGAGAAAGAGAAAAAGCTGAGAGAAAACAGCCTTGGTCTCTGTTCTTCCTCAAACCAATGCTCAGTTTTTCTCCAGGGATAAGCCCTTGATTCTAGTGACCAATGGACCCTTGACTGGAAGAGTAGGTACATTAATTCCTCATAATCTAATCCCGAATAATCGGAGACTAATGATCTTCTATCTTCTGTTTGAATTGGCTCAGAAATTGGGAAGAGTGAATTTCGGGGGGAAGAGAGAATGTATGTCTGAGGACTGACATCTGAGATGTGGGTACTTGGCTTAGGACTCAAATTTGGTCTAGAAATTATAAAAGCGTGTCTTAGTTCTCATTATTTGGTTCGTCTCCCTGTTTTTTTTTGTTTTTTTCTTTTCTTTCTTTCCTTTTTTTTTTTTTTTAATTGGAGGAAAACATTCAAAATCCAGAAAGCTCAGATTAGAGGTATTGCTGGCCAAGGACTTATTTCACGTTTAGATTATCCAAATCAATGTTGCTAATAGGATCTGAATATTCTAACAAGTTAGAGAAGATTAATTAGGGGGGTTTGAAATAACCCCGCTGAGTCTTGGCTTGAACCTGAGTCCAAGTATGGCCACGGAGCCTGGGCTGGTGCAGGGAGGGGCTCCAAAGGCGTCCACTCTCAAGACTCCATTAGCATGACCCTTGCCATGATGAGGCCCAAATGTTTTTGTCCCCCCCAGAGGACAGAGTGTGGGAGGGGCAGTGTTGGTCTGAGGCACTAGGGAGAGAGAGACTTCCAAAAGATACTCCAAGAGCTGTCGTCCCTAAGTAGTCTGAGACATCAGGGCAGAGGCTCATTGTTTCGATGTCCAGGTGACAGAGAAATGTGACCCGAAAATGGTGGAAGGGGTTCCCTCACTAGAGCAGCAGAGCCACATGTGGGGCCTCTGGGCACTGAGGAGTTCAGTGAGTTTTGACAAATGTGTGCATCCATGAAATTACCACCATAATCAAGATATAACATACTTTAACTACCCCCCCTAAGTTGTCTGGTGCCCTCTGCAGTCAGCTCCTTCACCCCGTACTCAGGAAAAAATTCATGTATTTCCTGCCACTGTAGAGGAGTTGGGCCTTTTCTAGAATTTTGTACAAATGGAAGCATACAGCATTTATTCCTTCCTTTTTTTAAAAGATTTTATTTATTTATTTGAGATAGAAAGGGGCAGGCACCTGGGTGGCTCAGTTAGTTAAGTGACTGCCTTTGGCTCAGGTCACGATCCCAGGATCCTAGGATCGAGTCCCCCATCAGGCTCCCTGCTCAGTGGAGAGTCTGCTTTTCTCCCTCCCTCTACCCTTCCCTCCCTGCTTGTGCTCACTCTCTCTCTCTCTCAAATAAATGAATAAAATCTTAAACAAAAATTAAAAAGAGAGAGAAAGAGCAGACGCAGATTTCCTGCTGAATGGGGATCTGGACACAGGGCTCAATTCCAGGACCCTGAGATTAGGACCTGAGCCAAAAGGCAGACCCAACTGACTGAGCCACCCAGGCACCCCACATTTTCCTCTTATCATTGACCATAACGCCAGTGAGATTTATGTGTTTCGTTGTATCTATCAATAATTTGTAAAACACCCAGCATTGGTCACAAAGTAAGAGCCAATCGATAGATACAGAAGAACAAAGCCAAGATGCTGAGAGCAATGGGAAGCCCACATGGTCTCGGAGGTACAGAGAGTGACATCAGAGCCTGCTCCTAAAACAAAATCTTTAAAACAATCACCACCACTCAGGCATGTACAGTACCTTTCCATTTATCAAAACAAAGGGAAGAAAAACAAGCCCATATATGAATATATTTGTCTAGGGAAAGGCTGGAAAGCTACACACCAAGGGGTTAATTGTGGTTATCTCTGGGTAGCAGGATTATGGATGTTTAAAAATATTATTTTTGCTTATCTCAATTTTTCGTTTTCTACCACCCACGAGAGTTACCTTGAGGGGGAAAAAACATTTTTATTTTCAAGTGTGCAGCTTTTAAAATCAGGCTGGACCACTTCTCAAATGTTCTGCATTTTTAGGTGATGTGAACACGTTCCCAGTTACATTCCAAACCTCTGGTGTAGCAGGTAGAAACTTCTGCAGATATATAAGAACAAAACTTGGGATATAGGATCATTTCTGACCAATGACTCACAATCCCCATTATGCTGTAGGCCCTCTTAAGTCCTCTCAAACTCTAGTAATTCCATTGGTGGGCTAAAACCTTAATCCAGTTGTCCTCGTCATCCTTGAGCCTCCAACCAAGTGGAAAGGATCATGATGCCTGTCGGTCTCAAAATGTGGGCCAACAGAATCACTTGGGATGGTTGTAAAAATGCAGCATCCTGAGCTGCATCCCAGATATACGGCCCAGAGTCTCTAGGAGTAGAGTCCAGAATATGACTTTTAAACAACCCAATTAGATGATTCCGGGGCACTCTCATCTTGGAGCATCAGTGTGTTGTTGTTTCTGGCCAAATATGCTTAGCTCCTGCCCTGATCAGGCCTCCTGGGAACCGCCCCCCCATCTAATCAGCTGATCTCCACCTCAGCTCCACCTCTGCTCCCAGAACCAGCCATAACCTCAAACAACAAGAGAACATAACTGGTATTTAGCTAGTGTTAACCTTATTTTTTCCCAATAACCACACGTCCTTTGTTTTTGCAAGTGGGGTCTTTCTTAGGAATCTGATCACTGCTGCTGAATCTTGGGACTTCATGGTGTCCCCACTGTTTGGGGACTCCTTATGCCTACCCTGTTATGCCCTACACCAGGGTCTTCTTGTTTCACATCTTCTGTCTCCTTGGAGACTTTACTATCATGACTATCCTCCAAACTAAACCTTCTTTATCTGTGTTCATATGCAGAGCTTCCCTCCATCCCCACTCCTATTCATGGACTTTGTACCAGCGAATGGGTTTATTTCTAGATACAAGTCCCATTCCGCTGGCTGGAACCCAAAAGATGGTGTGAAGGAGATTGGCTATAATGACTTAGGTTTCTTTTTTTTTTAATTTTTATTTTTTATAAACATATTTTTATCCCCAGGGGTACATGTCTGTGAATCGCCAGGTTTACACACTTCACAGCACTAACCATAGCACATGCCCTCCCCAATGTCCATTCCCCCACCCCCCATGACTTAGGTTTCTTTGGCGCTCATTTCTCCCAAGTTCAACAATGCAGGTTGAACTCATCAAGTCATATTTAATCTCTTGAAGTTGTCTCTAATTAGTCTTAGAAGAGGATTCACTGGGGGAAAAAAGAAAGAAAAGGAAGATTTTTCCGAGGGTTCCTTTATTTGTACTTATCCTATCCTTATCTCTTACAAAATTTTGACTATTATATTCATTGAATTTATTCTCCAGAATAGAAATGATCAGTAAAAAACCAGTGATTTATTACTCTAATGTCTATGTCACATTGAAAATTCAAACAATGTTTGCTTTGTTTTAAAAGTCAATTCAGGGCGCCTGGGTGGCTCAGTGTGTTAAGACTCTGCCTTCGGCTCAGGTCATGATCTCAGGGTCCTGGGATTGAGCCCAGCATCGGGCTCTTTGTTCAGCCGGGAGCCTGTTTCCCCCTCTCTCTCTGCCTGCCTCTCTGCCTACTTGTGATCTCTCTCTCTCTCTCTCTGTCAAATAAATAAATAAAATTTTAAAAGTCAGTTCAGGGACGCCTGGGTGGCTCAGTCATTAAGTGTCTGCCTTCAGCTCAGATCATGATACCAGCATCCTGGGATGGAGCTCTGCATCAGGCTCCCTGCTCAGCGGGGTGACTGTTTCTCCCTCTGCCCCTCCGCCTGGTTGTGTTCCCTCTCTTGCTGTCTCTCTGCATCAAATGAATAAATAAAATCTTAAAAAAAAAAAAGTCAACTCAATCAAAGCCTATTACTTCAGAATCAACAGCTTCTTTGAAATCATGGTAACACTTAAAGATGGCTAAAACTCAAATGCAGAAATTTTGTTGGTTGGAAAGCTACATACATTTCCAACTTACCCAGATAAAAGTTACCAAGAGCAAAACTTAGGGTTTTTTTTCCTACAGAAATACAGCATGCTAGGATTACCCATACTAGAAATTTGTGTGAAAATTTTGAGTCCCAAGGTATGGCAGACTGGGTTTTCAAAGATGGTCACATAATATCTCCCCCTTTCACACTCTTCTACAATGTGACCAGGCCCCTTCCCCTTCAAGAGGTGTTGTCAAATTCCCCTCCCCTTAATTCTGGGCTGCCCTTAGAGAGGCTTCTGAAACAATAGAATTGGGCAGAAGTGAAATTCTGAAAACTTGCACAGACAGGTCATAAGAAGCTTTGCACTTCCACCTGGGGCCTCTTGAAATGCTCCCTCTGGGGAAAGGCAGCCACCATGTAAGTGACTTAAAGCCCCTGAGACAACCAAGTAGGGAGGAAGCCCAAGCTAGGCCCACCAAGAGAGATGGCCATGCTGCTCGGCCCCTAGCTGTTCCAGCCATCTCAGCCCAGGCACCAGACATGGGAGTAAGACAACCATCCTTGATCATGAGGTAATAAGAAATCAAGTCTATTTTGGACAGGTTTCCTGTTGTTCTTCTTCCTAGTTAGAGATCTGTGTCAAATGACACCACAGTTGGCAATGTGGCCTGAATGAGAATTCTGAGTCTCCATGCTCAGCACATTTTTTTTCAGTTTAAGAGTTTTGGTGTGTGTTTCTGGCCCCTTCCAGAGTCTCTATGCTGAGTGATTCCTGGTTGGCCTGGCAGCAGCTGTTCCCACACATTCAATGCTGGGGGTTTCAGATGCCAAAGAATGTAACAGACTGGAAACTATTAGCCAACTTCCCACACTAGGAATCTAGGAATCCACCTTTGTGTTGGCCCTTCTAGGGGTTTCCTCTTTTTTACCATTGGTCATTTTTTATTTTTATTTTTATTTTTCAAGATTTATTTACTTATTTGAGAGACAGAAGAGAGGGGGGAGCAGAGGAGAGGGAGACAAGCAGAACCCTCCTGCTGTCCTGTTAAGCAGGGAGCCCGATATTGGCCTTGATCTCAAGACCCCGAGATCATGACCTGAGCTGAAACCAAGAGTCAGAAACTTAACCAAGACTGCACCACCCAGGTGCCCTGCCATTTTGAATTCTGCTGCAACTAAAACCACACGGCAGAGAAAGAGCCACTCGAGCACCCAGAGAAGATCCCACTGGACTAAGAAGATTCCTGAGACTCTAACTGAGGTCACACAGAAGCTGCCCCGCAACCCCCAAAATGCAGCTTAGCTGGGACAACCTCCTGGAGGACAGCTTTCCTTTCAGCCCTATCTGCCTTTAACTGCCTTTGAGGCTACACCTTGCAGATTCACTAGGGCCATAAAATGAACAAAAAGAAAAAGAATGATTTCCTCATTAGGAAGTAACTACCGAGAGATCACCTGATACTTCTCTTCCCACTAGTCTAACACAGACAACGTTGTACAGTCATATCCTCTTGCTGCCTAAACTGCCCTCCGTGGGGGAGGCTGGGCCATTAAAGCTGCAGGAGAGGGGGGTGCTGGGACCGCAGTTAGCGGCTTCATCCTTTTTTTATTTCTTCAGTCTTAGCCTTTAGGGACTTTCTGAGGCTTTTGGTAAGGGTAAGGATTACCTCGAAGTTACTTTTTGCCTCATTATGAGCTGATGTTGGAAGACCGTCCATACCCTTTTTCATGCCATGCCAGGGCAGCAGAGGACATACAAGAAAGCTCTTATTAAGCTTGTCTCTAGCTCCTAACAGTGTCTACTGGGAAGACTGTAGCAACAGAGGCAGTCTCTAGCCAGCGGTTTCTTGGCTTCAGGGAGGTGGGTTGGGGGAGGGGTGTACTCAGTTACTTGGTAAATAATACAACGATGGAGAAAGTATAGGGGCCGCTTCCTACAACTACCTAAATGCAAATAATTTATTTAAAATCAACACCCAAGTTTGCTCCCCTTGGTGACTCCTCCTTGCTGTAGACATTGAAACTTTTGTTCATCATGGCAAGGAACACTAGTGAGTAAGAACAGTCGCTAGGTCACCTCAGTTTTTCAAGCCTCTGTTAACAAAGCCCCTAAAGCCGGTACCATGTTCTAAAGGTGCCAGGGTAAATACGTAAACACAGTTACACGGCATGCTCCCGCTCCGCATGCTCAGCTGAAGAAGCATATCTGGGGGCGCCTGGGTGGCTCAGTGGGTTAAGCCTCTGCCTTAGACTCAGGTCATGATCTCAGGGTCCTGGGATCAAGCCCCACAATAGGCTCTCTGCTCAGCAGGGAGCCTGCTTCTCCTCCCTCCCCGACTGCCTCTCTGCCTACTTGTGATCTCTCTCTCTCTGTCAAATAAATAAAAATAAAATTAAAAAAAAAAAAAAAGAAGAAGAAGAAGAAGCAGCAGCAGCACATCTTGCATTTGAAAAGAAAGGTCAGTTTAGAAAGTTCAAAGCTTCAGAGCAGAGAAGCATGTCCCTTGTATCACGTGGAAACGCAGCAGGCCGAAGCAAGCAAGTCCCACATATTAAAAAGAAAACAATTTGCTGCTTCACTACATCCTGGATAAGAAGTTTAAACAGAGGTTTAGTGAGTACATTGAAACAACTGAGAAATGCAGAAAAGATTTGTTACTCTTTTGTCCTTTTCCCCTCCCTCCCCCAACCTGCTCCCCGTACCCTCACTCCCACCCCAAGTAGGGATAAATGGAAATTTTGGCTATGGTAGAATTTGTAGGTTTTCCATATAAGTGCTTGCCACTCTCCTTCCTTCTGCCCATCCCCAACTACCTGGAATTACCATTTTGGCTCTTATGGCCTAAAGAAAGCTGGGCAGGCCAGCTAGCCTAGGAGACCAGTTCTGGCCATTCATGCCAAAGGTGACCTTGCCATCTTCCTACTGAGACCCCACCTGTAAACTGCTCTGACCTTGGAGATGTCATGTAGAGATACGCTAAGCTGCTGTTGAATATATTTTAAGATTATATGTCAATATTTGTGGGCTCTTCAGAAATTTTATCAGTAATATGTTCTCTAGTTCACAGTAAAATTATACCCTTTGCTATTTAATAATACAACTAATGTGTCTCTTAAATTTGGCTTTTTAAAAATTCATCGGCATTCTTTGAGGCATTGCAAACTGAAAAAAGAATCTCAAGAACACTGCTAATTTTCAACACAACAAATAGGGGCAAATCAGTGCCTTTGAAAGGTGAGCTCTTTAAGTCTATAAGGCTAGTATCAGGCTGCAGTTCATGTTCCTCCTGCTCCATAAGGTGCACGGTATAAGGATAAATGACAACACTGGTTTTGTTTTATTTTTAAGATTTTACTTATTTATTTGACAGAGAGAGAGATCACAAGTAGGCAGAGGGGCAGGTGGGGATGGGGGCGGGGGAAGCAGGCTCCCCGCTGAGCAGAGAGCCCGATGTGGGGCTCGATCCCAGGACCCTGAGATCACGACCTGAGCTGAAGGCAGACGCCCAACCCACTAAGCCACCCAGGTGCCCCAAGACACGGGTTCTTAAGACAGCTCTTGCTGAAGTTAGAAGAGCTACACAGTAAAGAAGTGGTGGGAGGAATCTCTCTCTGCCCCCAACACAGACCAATACCCTATGGTATTCATTATAAAAAGTAGAAAAGGCTCAGAGAAGCAGATCTCACAGGCACCGAATGATTGAGACAATGTATTAACACGAGAAGATGAACTCGCTCAGAAACTGAGCCGTGGGGCCGAGCCCTTTCATAACACCCTCCCACAAAACAAAACAAACAAAATAAAACCCAAAACCCAAACAAACTTGGAGGCAAGGCAAATGGGGCATACCTGAGGGTCCAGAGAAAAGATCTGTGGTTTGTTTGCTCGCAGCAGAAGCAAGTAAAAGCTCTTTTTAAAACCTCCTGTAATTTAGACATCTGCCTCTGCCTCGGTGACACAATTACTGTAATTCTTTGTTATCCAGTTTTGATACAAAGTACTGGACTGGGAGAACACCATTTGACCAATGAGGTTGGTTTCCTTTATATAGTTGATAATTTTGCTTATTCTTTGGTTGCTACGATCAACTTCAGCTAAGCTCATTTTTTAAAAAGATTTTATTTATTTGATAGACAGAGATCACAAGTAGGCAGAGAGGCAGGCAGAGAGAGGGGGGAAGCAGGCTCACCACTGAGCAGAGAGCCCGATGTGGGACTCGATCCCAGGACCCCAGGATCATGACCGGAGCCGAAGGCAGAGTAAGCTTTAACCCACTGAGCCACCCAGGTGCCCCCAGCTAAGCTTATTTTTATAAAGACATCATTTATTTCTGAAAAGTTTTCCTTTAGTGGAGATTTATATGACTGGGGAGAAACAGATCATTTTGGTGGTGGTGGGGTGTTTGTTTTGTTTTGTTTGTTTTAGGTCTGTTGCTTATATGCCATGTCATTACAGTGGAAAGAATGATAAATTTCATCCATGGATAGCTTAGGAAAAAATTATATACATATAATATAGATTTTATTATTTATATATTTTACTATATATATTACATATATTTTATTCTTATATATAATTATATACATAATATAAAAATAAATAAATTTTTATTTATTTATTTATTTTGAGAGAGAGAGAGAGAGAGAGAGGGATGGGGCAACGGGAGAGGGAGAGATAGAGAGAATCTTCAGCAGGCTCCAGGTCCAGCATAGAACCCGACATGGGGCTTGATCTCATGCCCCTGAGATCATGATCTGAGCTGAAATCAAGAGATACTTGATTCACAGATGCTTAAACTGACTGAGCCCCCCAGGTGCCCCCAAATGATAATTTTTTATTAATATATTTATATTTTATATTTATAATTTGTAGTTATATATTTACATAACTTTACATAAAGTTATATAAATATATTTATATATTTTATTATATATTTACATATATATTTATATAGTTTTATATTTATTATTTGTAGTTAAAATTTAGATATTGTCCATCCCTACATAACTCTCCATGAAGAAAGACCTGTACTAAATGGAAATGGTTTGCTTATCTAAACACATAAAATATCTGGTTCCATCAGAGCACTTTCCTTAATACTAAAAATGGACCCTCTACTGAACAGCATACATTATTCTTGCTTGTTGAACAATATAAAGAGGAATTTTTAGATTCCACTGTGATGATGAGAAAGTTAAGCCTACCTACTTAAAAAAAAAAAGGTATCAAGTAAGTGCCAAGAGGTAAGAAAATAGACTACAGAGATGATTCATGTGGAAGCCATTTGCTTGTTTTCTTTAAATAAAGTGTTGATTAGAAATGAAAGAACTCTGAATTCCAATCCTAGCTCTGGTATATTCTATTACTTTATGATCTAGGAAATATAATTTCAGAAACTCCGGATTATTCAGCAGCTACATTTGGGCCGTAGAAAAAGGAGCTGACAAAATATCCCTGATGATGGGCTTCTAGGTAATTTCCAGAGATTAAACATTGTTATTCTTTTCTCTCTTACAAATAATTCCTCCGAAAGTACACAGGGCCCCAGAAATGTTAGGTGACTTTTCCATTGTTCTTTTGGTAAGGGGGCAGGATAGACACTTTAATCCTTAACTATTTATTTGCAGGAGAAAAATAATATATATGTACCAGGGTCCCTGGGTGGCTCAGTTGGTTAAGCATCTGGTTTCAGCTCAGGTCAGGATCTCAGGGTCTTGAGATCAAGCCCCACGTGGGGCTCCATGCTCAGTGGGGAGTCTGTTTCTCCCTCTCCTCCTCCCCCAGCTCATGCTCTCTCTCTCTCTCAAATAAATAATTAAATCTTAAAAAAAAAAAATATATATATATATATATATATACACACACACACACATCTGCCAAATGGAGAAAGAGCAGACTGCGACTGCTTTGTAAGGTATGTGTCAACTCAGCTATACCGAACTACATTTCCCAGAATTCCCTCCCAGTATGTTTCTGGCTAAAATGGAGCACAAGAGACATTCTCACACAGATTTGGGGCTTGGAAGTGAAGCAGCAGCTGTTTTGTAGCTCATGTCATTGATGAGGGAGCAGAAGCCTAGCTGAAGACAAAGCAGAAGTTGACACCCTGCAGCCTCCCCCCATCCCCCCACTCCTGGGAGGGATACTTGTGACATTCCTCCAGGAAACTTCCAACTCGCTAGAAAGGAAAACAACCTTAACTTGACGATGGCAGGCCTCTGGTATCTTGGCTATCTTGTAGGTTGGTCCTCTTTAGCATATGAAAGTTCTTTTGAGGCCTCCCTTTCCCTTACTTTTCCCTAATTTTCCAGGATATAATCACCACTCCTCAGAGATGCTGGTGCAACAGCTGTCTCTGCCCACAGATCCTGTCCCGTTTTTCCCCCTCCCCCATTTTGCACCGAAGACGTCTCAAGAATTCTTTCTTGGTCATCGGCTCCAGATCTCACCCCCACCAAACCTCACCTATATTCCAAAACCACATCATCATTGCTTATCTACTGGCAAGGGACAGCCAACTCGCAAGCCAAGGAACCTACCACTGCTCCACCTACCCCCAATCCTTCCCCAGCTTTTCCAGCTCCTGAGCTAGATACATGATGAAAGGGGACAGCTTATCCGGTTGGATCTATGCCATCAAGGTCAGAGGCAGTGAGAAGTGACAAGGTTTCATTCTGTCCTCCTGGGTTCTAGCTCACACCTGTATGTTCTAGTTTACATTTGCTTGTCCCTACTGTACATGTATCTTCCCTTCCAGGTTGCCTTTTCTGAAGTCTTCAAGCTCCAGGATTAGGTGTGAAGACAATGGCTTTACAGAGACTGTTCAAACGGCCCCCACAACTGTGTGAGATTAGATATGGTATAGAGGATACACACGCACACAGCTCCTGGGGGGTTCTGCTTCTGTGATTGAAGCCTGACTGTATCATATTGATGTTATAGTTGGGTAAATGCAGCACCTTCTTTGGGTTTGCTCTTCCAAAAACTTCATCATTCAGGATGACGTATTATAGCTTGGTTATGTAAATTTTGTATTTTGAAGGCCAACTTAACTCAACACCTGAATTTTGAAGAATAAACTTGATCAGATGAACAGCTTGCTTGTTCACATCTCTAGGCTATTCATAATTGCCTAACTTATCAAAACTGCTATGTGACAAATGAAATGAGATAATATACACATACTTCTTAGAAATACGGAGGTAGGGGCGCCTGGGTGGCTCAGTCGGTTAAGCAGCTGCCTTTGGCTCAGGTTATGATCCCAGGGTCCTGGGATGGAGCGCCACACTCAGCAGGGAGCCTGCTTCTCCCTCTCCCTATGCCTGCCACTCAGCCTACATGTGCTCTCTCTATATATATCTCTGTCAAATAAATAAATAAACTCTTCTAAAAAAAGAAAAAAATACAGAGGTAAATGTCAGAAGTCAGTCTGTTGCTTTTGCCATAAGCCTTTTTTTTAAAGCATTATTTGTCTCTCTAACCTAGTTGCACAGAGTGTTTTGATAAATAAAAATAAATATTGGTTACAAGAAACTTTTAATAAAAAGCAAAATCCAGGCCACCTATTTGAAATAGGGCAGGCAAGAAGAAAGGAAATAGGAAAGGTTATCATTTGAGTTAGACAATAGAATTTAGCTCTGGAGAGATTCCAATACAAGTTGAATTGTATTCAATTACTGTTTCAGTAAGATTTAAAGGGGTAAGAGAACAAGCTCTTCCTTCTTTAAGAGCCATTTGGAATGAAAAAAAAAAAATCTTGGCAACATATTCTTAGGTTTCTCCCTCCTCCTCATCTCTCTGCCTTCTCGTATCTATATATTCGCGTACTCCGCAAATCCAAACCGAAGAAATTAATGAAACAAGAGAACACATCTAAGCAGCTCCTTTCAGAGCTATGTTTCACAGAAATATGAGAGTATTTTGCTAATTTAAGTCAAGGCAATGGTGAGAAGAGGTAGGTAGGTAGTCCTTGAACCAAAGAAGTAGAAGTCCTCGCCCCAAAGAAGTAGATGGATGAGAGGTTTCAAAGAAGAGAAAAAAGACAAGGTTTGGAGGAAAACAACAAGAAAGGCCTAAGGAAAAGTTCTGGGGAAGTGGTTTTACTTTGGCAGAGGAAAAATTGTATATTTGGCAGTTTGGCTAGTCCTATTTCAAAGCAATGAAATAGGTGTTACCTCAAACTACCTTGTAGTTTACTTATTTCCATTTTAGAACTGCTTCTTCCTCCATGATTTGTAGCTTATTCCTCAAACCGTTTGGTGATTCCAGCTACACAAACTTCTAACGAATCCAATGAACCCTGAGAGCTAAATGAAAAGTTTAATACCCTACCTTCGTACACAATTTTTCTACTGGAGACATAAAGCATTTCACAGATACTTTCTCTTTTATTCACAAAGCATTTATTTTTCTTTTAATTTAAAAATTTTATCTTAAGATTTTACTTATTTGGGGCGCCTGGGTAGCTCAGTCATTGGGCATCTCTGCCTTCAGCTCAGGTCATGATCCCAGGGTCCTAGCATTGAGCCCTGCGTCGGGCTCCCCGCTCAGCAAGGAACCTGCTTCTCCCTGTCCCTCTGCCTGCTGCTCCCCCTACTTGTACTTGCTCTCTGTCAAATAAATAAATAAAATCTTTTAAAATTTTTATTTATTTATTTATTTATTTGACAGAGAGCACAAGCAGAGGGAGCAGCAGGCAGAGGGAGAGGGAGAAGCAGGCTCCCCACTGAGCAGGGAGCCTAATGTGGGAATCGATCCCAGGACCCTGAGGTCCTGACCTGAGCTAAAGGTGGACATTTAACTGACTGAGCCACCCAGGCACCCTTCACAAAGCATTTCTAAGACTGCAGCAGAAAGATGTGTACCCTAAGCCATGCAGATCGTCAGGAAAAGAGATTAAGTTCTGGTGTTTCACCCTCAACTCTGCCATTCTCTGGACCTCATGATGTACTTTCCAGACTGTAATCCCCTCTGACTAGATGACTGATCTCGCATAGAGAGTTTCCTCTAGGTTGGTTTTACGCCATTCATCCATCCCTTTGGGTACAATTTCTCAACCAACAACAAATTCAGTTAACACCTGTTATTCTTGACATCTCATGGAGGAGTTTCTACTCTGGCTTTATGTTCACATTTGTAGGTTCTTTTAGAACCCTGGGCTGGAAATTGTGTGGGCCTGAAGACAAGCTCATCTATGGGTCTATATACTCTATTAATTCCTTCTGACTTACCTTGACCTTTGTTTTTTTTAATTTAAGTATAGTTGACATACAATGTTACATTAGTTTCAGGTGTACACCATAGGTGATTCAACAAATATATATATATATTGGGCTGTGGTCACCACAAGTCGCCATGCAATACAATATCACTGACTATATTCTCTATGTTGTATCTTTCACCCCTTTGACTTATTCATTCGGTAAGCGGAAGTCTATCTCTTACTCCCCTTTACCTGTTTTGTCCATCCACCCACCCCATTCCCTTCTGGCAACCATCAGTGTGTTCTCTCTGTTGATGGGCCTGTCTCCGCTTTTTGTTTGTATATTTATTTATTTTGGTTTTTAGATTCCACATGTAATTGAAATCATATGGTATTTGTCTTTCTCTGACTGATTTCACTTAGCATTATACTCTCTAGGTCTATCCGTGTTGTTGCAAATGGCAAGATCTCATTCTTTTTTATGGCTGAGTCTCTTAAGCTTTAACTTAAACTCCCTTTTACAGATGTTTGTTTGAAATTACTCTTGGTTGGAAATCACTTTTTCTAAGAGAGCAAGTCAAAAGCTTGGCCAACAACAGGAGATTTTGACTGTTGTCTTTGTTGCTGACTCAAGGACTTCCACTATTCCTTGTTCTGTGACTCTGAAAATAATTTTCGTGCTTTCAAATTGCATGTCAATAAAACCAGAATCTCTCCAAAGGCAGACGAATTACCAGTTTAAAGATCTTAAAAGACATCAATATGAGGGAGCCCCAGCTAAATGCTATTTATTACCCACAATCCTTATGTTTCTTGCCCAAGAAAAAGAAAGAAAAGAAAAGAAAAAAGAAAATGATTAGAAATCTCTCGCGTGTGTGCGTGTGTGTAATGGGTCATGTTGGGGGTGAAATGAATGGTAGATAACTTATCCAAAATCAATGATTGCATCAGATAAACCATTGAGAAATAAGAGGGATATGTCACTTGCTGGGTCCTCATGGGATATGGGTGGATTAACTTTTAACTATATGTCAGCACATGAAATTGAAAGGCAGAACCTTTTTTCCCCCCATTAGAAAATACTCCCCAGATCCTCTACAAAACTTACACATTAAAAAGCATGACGCAGGACACCTGGGTGGCTTGGTGGGTTAAGCGTCTGCTTTTCGCTCAGGTCTTGATCCCAGGTCCTGTGACGGAGCCCTGCATGGTGCTCCCTGCTCAGGGGGGACCCTGCTTCCCCCTCTCCTCCCCCATTGCACCTCTTTCTCCTCTTTCTCACTACTCTGTCACTATCTCTGTCTCTCTCTCTCAAATAAATAAATGATATCTTTTAAAAAAAAAAGCATGACGCATGGGACGCCTGTGTGACTCAGTCGGTTAGGCGCCTGCCTTCAGCTCAGTTCATGATCCTGGGGTCCTGGGGTCTGACCCCACATCTCGCTCTCTGCTCAGCAGGGAGCCTGCTTGTCCCTCTCCCTCTGCTCCCCACCCTGCTCGTGCTCCCTCCCACCCTCAAATAAATAAAATCTTCAACAACAACAACAAAGGGAGTTGAATACCTACCACTTGGTAGCCACTTTTGCCAGAGATTATAACTTTTATCTTCCATAAAGAGCAAGATGAAAAAGATATGACTCCTGTCTTCCATTAACCTAGGACCCTTTGCGGGGAGATGGCATCCATACAAATAACTATATTCTGCTCAAAGAGCTAAAGTGCAATACAAAAAGGTGCTGGGTTCTTATGGGCAGAACTATGTCTCATTTTCATTTTCCCACTACCTAGTTGTCTGAATGTGAGAAAGTCATTCATACAATTGGACATTAGTTTCATCACCAGTACAATAAAGTTACACCATACAATCTCTAAGGCTCCCTGCAGCTAAGAATCTGAAAATTATTCTATGCCTCTGAAAACTTAGTGGGTTTTTTTTCAAGATTTATTTATTTACATGAGAGAGAGAGAGCACACACATGCAAGCAGGGGGAGGGGCAAAGGCAGAGGAACAAACAGACTCAGGGCTGAGTGCGGAGCCTGACGTGGGGCTCCAGCTTACAACCCTGAGATCATGACCTGAGCCAAAACCTGAGTCAGACGGTCAACTGATTGAACCACTCAGGTGCCCCAGTTTTGTTTTTTGGGGTTTTTTTTTCCAGTTTTATTTAAGTAATCTCTACACCCAACATGAGGTTTGAACTCATAACCTTGAGATCAAGAGTCACGTGCTCCACTGAATGAGCCAGCCAGGTGCCCTGAAAAATTAGTTTAAAGGCTTACTCTTGAAGACCCCTAACTATATGTTGGAAATGGTCTCTTCAATACACTCATTTTTCCATGTAAACCTAATAAGCAAAGTCACACAATACGTTTCTTACTGGTTTCCCTCTACAAGTGCTTCAACCTTTCAACTCGCCTACTGGCAAACTTTCTCATTTAATTCCTCTTTATTTTTGTAAAGGCACTAATAGGAACATTTGCTTTCTAAATCAGCCTCAAATAGGGGGCACCTGGCTGGCTCAGTCCGTGGTGCATTTGAATCTTGATCTTGGGGTTGTGGGACTGGAACCTCACTTTGGGTATGGAGATTACTAAAAAAATAAATAAAATATTTTAAAAAATCAATTAATCAATCTCAAATAATCTATGAGGAAGGTAGATGAAAGATACAACTCGATTCCATTTGACAAACATTTCTTGAATATCAACTATGTGCCAAGTCCTAAAAATGATTCTAAGATATAGAAAGGTCATGCCCTAAGGAACCTACAAGCACATAGAGAAAATGAAACCTTTCCATTATGTCAAGAGTATTCATTTTATAGAAAGGAAAAAACAAATTCAGAAAGTAAAACATTGTGACAGATAGAAAAACAGCAATGAGGCAGTGTGTTGGAAGTAAGTCAGAAGTTCTTCTGCCTAAAAAAACACTCTGACCTAATAACCAGCAAGTCAAGGCATCAATAGAAAGGTATCAGCATTCAAATTCGTTACACAAGGGCAAGACTGGCAGGCAGAGCCCCAAAGGTCCAGCTGAGATATCCTGTGAGCTGTCTATAGGACACTCTGGGGTCCATGGAAAAAGATATATACATTCCAGCCAATGCCAGGAGAAAATAACTGACCAAAAATTAGGCTCCCTGCCAAAGCCAGGCGGAGATAGGAAGACTCAGGAAGAATTTCCCCAATAAGAAACCAAAGAACAGGGAGGGGGACAAGTAAGAGAAATCGTGGCATTTTGTGGTTAGTGAAGGATAATTTTCTTCCCCCTCATAATCTTTATAGGTCAAAGGAAGAAAAATTCAGAAAAATGAAAATGCAAAGCTCTACCAGAGGAAGAGAAAAATGACTGGTATGGGGAAAATCTCCATCCTAGCATGGAATATTCCACTTTATACAGATTTCTCCTGAAGGTCAAGGACTGAGCTAAAAGGACACAGCCTGCTTGTAAGCGCTGGGAGTTTGGGGGTAAGAAGCAGAAGTAGATGGAGCTGGGTTGGCTCAGCAGCAAGAGTAGGGAATCCTACAGAACACTGGAGCCAGGGGCCTCCTGCTTGTTCATATAATACAGTTATTTCCTATAAGCTGCCAGGAGCATTCTGGTTCAGACACAGATGTAGAAACATCTAGATGGTTGTACATTTTCCACACCTCTGAGCCATTCTGTGTATCGCTGTAAACTAAGGTCAAATTATTCATCTTTGAAAACCTGGTGCTAGTACTCTGCTCATACCACACTGTCGAACAGCCCAGAAAAAATGTGAAATCAGGAAGAAAAGTGAAAACTGAGATAGAAGGGTGGAACTGGGAACACCAATAGACATTTCATCCTCAGCAAGACTACCACGGCCAAAAGGAATTGCCTCCAGGGCTTTCCCCTGGGTCCTATCACTTTTCCAGCATGTTCCACAATTACAGAGGTATCTATTACTGTTTATTAATGTACATGTTTATGTGTATAAATGACGTCTGTCTAGCTAAATCCGGAGCAAATTCCATACTCTCAATCTAGAATCCCAGATTTAACTCCATAAATCCCATGATGTGAAACTTCTAACCTAGCACTCAAGCACTGAATGAACTTGGATGAATTCTTAGGCTTAGCCTGGGAGAGTTGTAGTAACCATACTAGTAGAGTGGTCCAGAAAACAAAAACAAGCAAATGAGCAACTCGCCTGTTACTTAAAGCAACGCTGGCTTTCCAAACTGCTATTAACTTTGTTTGTTTGTTTGGTCGTGATCATTATAGAGTCAAAAAACGATGCTAATCTTTTTCATCTTTGAGATTTAACCACACTAGGGAATATTAAATATTTAGCATTTTGATTTTTTTTTTTCCTGGTGGTGGTGCTAAGCTTGAAGCCCCTGCTAGACAATTTATTAGTTCCCTTTTTTTTTTTAAATCTTAGTCATGTTTGGTTATTGCTTTAAGTAAATATTGCTTCCATTTAGTTATAAGAAGGGGACACTTAGGTTTCCTCTCACCAAGATATAGGTTCTGAAATAAGATCCTACAAGAATCCTTCCCAATTTAAGAGGTTGATTATTTATTTATTTGTTTAAGAGGTTTGCCTGTAACTTTGGAGATCTGTTTAGGTGCATAGCAGGATTCCATTTGAATTATTCCTACTTGGGAGACTATGTATTCTCCAAAAAAGTCTCGTGAACTGGACACAATCATGACATGAAGGGAAATACACCTACAATGTCCATATGAGTAATGAAAAGTTAATTACAGAAGAAGGCCACCTTTTTGTGCTGTATTCTGGCAGAGGAAGGGGAAAAGTTCACCTCCCAGTGATGTTAAGTTTACCTACAATGATGTGGTGAAAAGTCTTGTTTTGTATTTTGAAGATTTTATTTACTCCCAACATGGGTGGAAATTTATCTACATTTATCTATAATTTATCCACACCCAGCATGGGACTCGCTTTCACAACCTTGAGATCAAGAGCTGCACACTCCACAGACTGATACAGACAGGCCCCCCTGGTCAGAAGTTTTTTATTAATATAGGAAAATATAATAGGAAAGAAAAAAGGCAACACACAAAGTTTTATATTGTGATCTACTCCACCATTCTAATTATTTACATATTCATGTAAAAAATAAATACATGTTAATTCTCCTTGAACAAAAGAATATAATAATTATTACTCCCCATCTCTGTACATGCACCTGTCAGTATAAGGTGGCATAGAAAAGAACACACCCCCCCCTAGGGGAACGCCTGGGTGGCTCAGTTGGTTAAGCGGCTGCCTTCGGCTCAGGTCATGATCCCAGCGTCCTGGGATCGAGTCCCACATCGGGTTCCTTGCTCGGCAGGGAGCCTGCTTCTCCCTCTGCCTCTGCCTGCCACTCTGTCTGCCTGTGCTCGCTCTCTCGCTCTCTCTCTGACAAATAAATAAATCTTAAAAAAAAGAACACACCCTTAAAGATGTAAAACTAAATAAATATACCAGACTGTTAATACAACTTTTTGCTGAGATGTAAGAAAATGGAACAAGGAAGGCTAAAAAAATTTTTTTCAATTATATGTCAAGATACTAAATGCTGGTTCAAAAATTTCAAAAAGAAATAATATCTACATAGCAAAAATTACAAGTCAATCAGCCTTATTAGTTAACTGCATAACAGCAATGCTTTCTAAATAACTCAAGAATGAGATTTAGGAGAATGGGTTTTTAGTGGTTGGGTCAGCTTTGTTTTGGAAAAGAGTCTTTTCCAGAATTTCCACTTATTATTTTGATTATACACATATTTAAGGTCATTTTAGTGGCTCTTTGCCAATCTCTTATTCTTTTTTTTATGAGATTTTGATCTCTCAGCTTTGCAGTTAGCTGGGATTACTTACTATATAAAAAAAACAGTATCTAACACGTATCTCACATGTAGTGTCTGATACTGTGTCAGATAAATTCACTTAATTCTCAAAACTGTGAAGTAGGTATTATTATTATCTCCATTTTATAGATGAGAAGACGAAGGCATAGGGAGGCTAAATAATTCGCCCACGGACACAGTGCTAGCCAAATTTCTTTTTTTTAAAGATTTTATTTATTTATTTGACAGACGGAGATCACAAGTAGACAGAGAGGCAGGCAGAGAGAGAGGAGGAAGCAGGCTCCCCGCTGAGCAGAGAACCTGATGGGGGGCTCGATCCCAGGATCCTGAGATCATGACCTGAGCTAAAGGCAGAGGCTTTAATCCACTGAGCCACCCAGGCGCCCTGCTAGTCAAATTTTTAAAAGGCTAGAAGGAAATACACCAAGGTATTGATGGTGGTTTCTCAGGGGATAGGTTTAATATTTTTATTTTTTTTTAAAGATTTTTATTTATTTATTTGATGGAGAGAGATCACAGTAGACAGAGAGGCAGGCAGAGAGAGAGAGAGGGAAACAGGCTTCCTGCTGAGCAGAGAGCCCGATATGGGACTCGATCCCAGGACCCTGAGATCATGACCTGAGCCGAAGGCAGCGGCTTAACTCACTGAGCCACCCAGGCGCCCTCAGGGGATAGGTTTATAAAGGATTGTTAAGAGAGATGACGTAATGAGATAAAATCTTGAGCTAAGACAGAGACAGCTGAGCTGGAACAGAGAGAACAGATTCCAGATCAGTTTGAGAAAATATGGGCAGAATTGGTGGATTGAGTCCAGGTAGGGTTGAGGGAGAGGTGAAGGAGTCTAAGAATGCCTCCACCTTGGGGCACCTGGGTGGCTCAGTGGGTTAAGCCTCTGCCTTCAGCTCAGGTCATGATCTCAGGGTCCTGGGATTGAGCTTCAGGCTCTGCTCAGCAGGGAGCCTGCTTCCTCCTGCCTCTCTGCCTACTTGTGATGTCTCTCTCTCTGTCGAATAAATTTTTAAAATGTTAAAAAAAAAAAAAAGAATGCCTCCACCTCTGGTTGGGTGGCTGGGGTGGACATATTTACTAGGATAGGGAATATAGACGGTAAGAGCAACTTTGGGAGAGAAGATGATGTATTCAGTTTTGGAGTGCTGAGCTTTATTCTAAGTATCTGAATATGCACATTTTAAACTCAAGAGAGAGGTCAGTTAGGTCTGGATTTAGCTGGTCGTTAAACCCAAAAAAGAAGTTGCCATAACCCAAGGTTAGTGTGGAAGAAGAAAAAGGGTCAAGGACAGAACTCTGAAGAATCTTCCACCATATGGGATATGCAGGGGATAAGATGGCCATTCAGATTTGACATTAAAATAACAAAGCTATGAAATGCCAGATACAGATTCGCTTTTCAAGCTTGGTTTCATTTATGAGATAGCATGGAAATAGGACAGGACAGTCAGACAAGTTTGGGTTCAAATCTAGCACTTTGCCTCTAAGTAGCTCTGTGCCTGTTGCCAAGTTACTAAGTGTAAAATGTGAATGATTAATATGCTATTCATACTGTTGTATTAAATGAGTTAATCCATAAAAGCACTTATATGGAACAGTGTCTAGCATGTAGCATGGATCCAAAAAATATTAGATATTATCACTATTGAGTACAAATAGTAAAAACTGTTTTTCATTACATTGTTTTACTTTGGTTGAGAAAATGGTCAGGAAGAGTTTGTTGGAGAGTAGGAATAACTACAGTGGAATTAAACAACTGTCTAAAAAAGCCACCAAAGGAATTCAGGCAATCAAGAACTGGTATTTTCTATGAATTTGTAGGGTATAGCATAAGTAAACGGAGGTACTAGCAGTTGGTTAAAACAATGAAAAGGGACTGATAGAAATGTTGATATATGAGTCACAAGACTTGTGTTAAAATTGTTTTTGTTCTATTCTAAATACTCAACCACTAGCCCCTGTGCCTGGCACACAGTAAGCCATCAATAAATTTGTTGCCTGAAAATAAAAGAGAGGGGTTGATTTCTTTTACCTGCTACTAAACATTTCACTATTGGAATAATTAACACGCAGAGAAAAGTAGATATGCTTGACGTGCTGTGATTTGAGAACTCCCAGAAGAGTCTGACTCATGCAACTCCTCTCCCAGCAGTATCTGCCACATACTTGAAATTCCCAGCCTTAGATGTCCTCCAGTGGAACACGGAGTAGAGTCCACAGAAGGGCCCCTTAAAATGCAAGTATGTCATCTGAGATCTGGAAGCAACGTGGCTCTGGCCGACAGGAACTTTCGTCAGCCCTTTGTGAATAGCTAGCTGCCTGCCGGGAGACCTCGGTCTGAGCGGACGCGACCCGGCCTGCCTCGGGAGAGGCCCGGGCAGGGCCGAACCTTGTGGGGCCGCCCGGATGCAGGAGCAGCCAGCACAAGGCAGCGCAGGGAGGTCTCCGGGCGGGGTGGGCCGCCCGCACGCCGGGTCATCTCGACCCTTGCAAACACCGGCCGGCCAGGTCAGGATGACCGCCGTCCGCACGGCTGGGGCACCGCGATCGGTGTTCATTCTCAACTCATTTTTTGCATCAAGCACGTGAGGGCTGGGGAGGTGGCCAAATCGGGGTAAAATCTGAAATGTCTTTTTTGTTCTTTTTGGTCCAGCCAGTTTAAATTCCACGCCATCTTTAAGCGGTGGGCTAATAGGTATTATACGATTCCCCGTTTGCCTTTTCGAAGGCATCTGAACTTAGAAATACAGACCACGCCACCGTCCCGGGGGCCGCGGAGGGGAGGAACAAAACCGAGCTAGAAGCACAGCTCGGACTCAGCGTTCCGGCCTCGGGCGGGCTCCGCCTTCGCCTCCCCGCTCTTCCTGCCCTAGCCTTGCCCGTCCCCGCAGAAACGCCCGCGCGCCCCCGGCGGGGGGCGGGGCACCGAGTCCAGGCCGTCACGTCCCAAGCGTCGGGGGGCGGGGCCTCGGGCGATGGCGTCACGAGACCCCGCCCGCGCCGCCCTGCTATCTCCCGCGCCGCCCGCCATTTTGTCTCCAGTGTCTGGTTTGCGGTCGGCGGAGTTGGAGGAAGCGTCTTGGTCCGTAGGCTTGAGGCAGGGAACGGAGTCTATTGTCTGTGTTTGACTCCGTAGTTTGGTCCGAGGCCTTCCGGAGCTTTCCCGGGGGAGTCGGCAGAGGCTCCCGCTTCCGCCCCCGCCCCTCCCCTCCGTCCCCGGGTCCGGGAGGGACCGAGCCCGCGTCACGCCCCTCAGCGCTCGCCGATCCCTTCTCTGTCGTTGCGTCCGCATCGCACCCCCGGAATCAGACGGTGCCCCATAGATGGCCAGCTTTCCCCCGAGGGTCAACGAGAAAGAGATCGGTGAGGAATGGGTCGGTGGGTGAGGAGGGGTCTGGTGAGCGTGCCGGGGCTGCGGAGAGGCGGGGAGTCCCCGGAGGAGGAAGAGTCTAAGCGAAGAAGGGGTGAGCCGGGGCCAAGCCCTGGAGCATAGAGGAAGGAAGCGGCCCCGCTGGTGGGTGTCGCCGAGGGGTAAATGGGGTCATCATTGATGCAGCGTCTACTGTGCGCGAGGCTAGGAGGGAGGCAGTGGGCGGATCTTCGGGTTCCGGAGAACCTGGGCGCCCAGGGTCCTCCTGACTGGTCGGGGGCGGACACCCACCCTCGGGGGACCCGAGTTTCCTTTAAGGAGGAACGCGCATGGTCATTCTCCTGGGATTCTCTGGGCGTCGAGTGGATAGGCCAGTGCTGGGCAGGTCTGGGGACACTATAATTTTACGACGCGAAAAATAAACTTGTGTGTTCTGAGTGTAATGAAAGGAGGGGGGAGGTCATCAGGTAGGTATATCAGCTATTCCTAAAGGAGAAATACGACCGAAGAGGTGCCAGCGGCCTGGAAAAAGCAGCATTTTTTTTTTTAAAGCTGCATTTTTAAAAAACGGTGTGGCGTTAAGGAAGGCAGCGGCTCAGGGGAGGAGACTCAATTATCTTTTCTACACAGAGGAGCAGGGAGGAGCAGAATGGTTGGGTGGAATGACAAGAGTAAAGCTGTTGTATGAAAGAGCACACTCTGAAAAGGCGGTCTCCAAACTGGTCTAGAAGCTAGCCCCTGCCACGCCGAAGAAAGGGCAATAGATCCTGGAGGCTGTGCGTCAAGTCGTTGAGAGCACCTCGCATTTAAATTCCCCCTTAACGGGAAAATAACTGGAATAATTTTGGGGGGAGTTGGTGCTGTGCATTGATGGATAGGCTTAATAAACATTGAACTTACCAAGTCATGTGATACATCTTAAATATAAATATAGTTTTCATTAAAAAAAAAACAGACTTAGCACCCTGTACCCGCCCCCCCCCCCAAAAAAACCAGCGCCAAACTTACTGTGTTAATTAAATGAAAATTGTAAGTAGTTACTGAGCAGAGACCCTTTGCGTTTCCTCTTTCTTTATGTATGCCTTTAACTATATGGAGGAGGTACTTCTATACCGAGGGAGAAGCTGAAGTAACCAGTAGGCCCTCTATCCTGTGAGTTCAGTTATTATATCTAGAGACAGCTATCTTGGAATTCTGGACTTTTGTTCTTTTAAGGATAAGGTTAAATGGCAGGTTAGGAGGGGACTTTAACCCTGTTTCTAATAACTGTTTTACATACACAGGGAAGGGGTGCCTGGGTGGCTCAGTGGGTTAAAGCCCTGCCTTTGGCTCAGGCCACGGTCTCAGTTTCCTGGGATCAGAGTCCCGCATCCTGCTCTCTGCTCAGCAGGGAGCCTGCTTCCTCCTCTCTGCCTGCCTGCCTCTCTGCCTACTTGTGATCTCTGCCAAACAAATTTATTTATTTATTTATTTAAAGATTTAAATAAATCTTTAAAAAAATACACAGAAAACAAAATTCATGCCTACTTTTTATTTTAACTGTATTTTAAGACTAGTAAGTGCTGAAGTCGAACCTGAAACCCAGAAGTTCTTTAATACAATGGAGTCCAATGGGCTTTTTTCCTCCTCTGCTACAGATCACAGATAAGTGATCTGCCTTTCATTTATCTGTTTTATCTTGATGAACTATTTTGAAAACTTTCCAGTCCTGCCTTCCAACGGCTGAGTAGAGCTGCTGAGCATACCTGCATAAGGTAGAAGAACCAGCCACACTAAGTAATAGCCTTTTCAATTAACATTTTTCATATTTAGTTACATCACAGTGTTATTTTTTGGCTGTAGTATAAAATTATTAGCCAGGTCCCAAATACCTGAAAGAACTTTGGCCTTTTCTAAGCTTTAGAACCCCCCCACCAGCCCATTTTTTGTTTCTTTGTTTCTTTCTTTCTTTGGAAGTACCATTTAGATACAGAGTTAAACAGTAATATCTAAGCATAGCTTTGTATCTTTCAGTAAGGACTTACCTTTCCCCCTTTTTTTCTTGAGTATTAATTATAGCTCTTTGGTTTATCAAGTGCTGAAAGAGGACAGGCAAGATTCCTAGACTGATTAAAGAAGTCTTGTGAGACAGGGAGTACTGCCTGGAGCTGCTGCCCTCTTTCACAAGGCACTATCACAGGTCCTCCCTTTCTGGTTATGAAATTGCAGAGAGGAATGTGAAGAAGGAGCTAAATCTGGTTCATTTGGTTCAGCAGTAACTCAGTGTGTTACTACTGTACAGATAATTGTATTTTATGGCTGAGTTCCCATGGCAGGCAGCTTTTCCCTTATACAAGGTCATTAAATCATATATCTCTTATGATACATTAAACAGCTGCAGGTCGTAAAGGTTTAACTTAAAATTTTTTTTTCAAAGCACTTCATTATAACCTTGTGCTACTTGATAATATTGTACCAGTAAGTATCTAAATGAGTGCTTGAATCATTTGATGGCAAAGATCATTGGGGAGGGGGAGAAATCATTTGATGTGCCTGTTAACAAGCAAGGAAACACCAAGTTAATTGCTAATACTTGTGACAGTATAGCATTTATTTATTTGGTAGTTTTTTGTTGTTGTTTTTTAAAAAAATTTTTTTTTATTAAATTATTTGTCAGAGAGAGAGGGAGAGAGAGCGAGCACAGGCAGACAGAGTGGCAGGCAGAGGCAGAGGGAGAAGCAGGCTCCCTGCCGAGCAAGGAGCCCAATGTGGAACTCCCAGGACGCTGGGACCATGACCTGAGCCGAAGGCAGCCGCTTAACCAACTGAGCCACCCAGGCGTCCCAGTTGTTGTTTTTTAAAGATTTTATTTATTTATTTGACAGACAGAGGTCACAAGTAGGCAGAGAAGCAGGCAGAGAGAGAGGAGGAAGCAGGCTCCCTGCTGAGCAGAGAGCCGGATGTGGGACTGGATCCCAGGACCCTGGGATCATGACCTGAGCTGAAGGCAGAGGCTTTAACCCACTGAGCCACCCAGGCACCCCTTATTTGGTAGTTTTAAAATAATGACCCCATTTCTTGAATGTCTGTGTGTTTAAGAATAAATTAGCTTATTAGG
The DNA here is from genome assembly GCA_004024625.1 of Mellivora capensis. Classification (NCBI taxonomy): domain Eukaryota; kingdom Metazoa; phylum Chordata; class Mammalia; order Carnivora; family Mustelidae; genus Mellivora; species Mellivora capensis. The sequence goes on along the minus strand of PISX010007677.1, from coordinate 25,401 downwards.
TCATGGTCTTTGTTATTTGAAACAATTTTTGTTTGTTAATTTCCAGCTTTATACCAGAGGAGTTTTGTGATTGTGGTCAAGGTAAAAGAAAAATAGAGGGATGCTAAAGTACAGAGTAAAAAAAAAAAAAAAAAAAAAGAGTTTTGTGGGAAAGTTAATCTTGCTTGCAAAGGAGTGGTGTGTTCTTGTCTAATTAACCACATGTTTTTAAAGTTGAATGCAAGGGCCAGTCTTCTATTTTTTTGAGATAGAAGTTACATGAATATACTCATCAAGTTTACCTAGGGGTTTTCTCTCCTTGAAGATGATGCTTGGGTTTTTGGTTGAAAAAAATTTTTTGTCCAGTTGAATTTTAAAACTTGTTTCCCTGACTTATGAACTTTCTTTTTCCTTCAAAAGATAGGATTAAACAGAAACCCAAGTTATATTAAAAAAAAAAAAAAAAAGATTTAGGCAGGGGTTGCAAATTCAGGAATCAGGCACATGAACTACAATGGTGAGATTAACCATCTATGTGTGTGGCCTTGGAAGACTATAAGGAAAAGCAATATAAGGAACAGCAAGCCCTTTCAAAAAAATCATTTGTAGGGGCGGCTGGGTGGCTCAGTGGGTTAAGTAAGCCTCTGCCTTCAGTTTAGGTCATGATCTCAGGGTCCTGGGATCGAGCCCTGCATCAGGCTCTCTGCTCAGCATCGAGCTTGCTTTCCCCTCTCTCTCTGCCTGCTGCTTTGCCTACTTGTGATCTCTCTGTCAAATAAATAAAATCTTAAAAAAAAAAAGTTAAAAAAAATAACTTGTATATTTCAAAAAAAAAAAAAAAAGGAAAGAAAGAAAATCTTTCTGCAGGCATATGAGGGTCACTGGTTTATGGATTTTATGTTAAGAAAGTCATGTAACTGCTGGTGAAAATAATGTCACATTATGCTTTATGGGTACAGTTGGGGTGGGGAATAGGTGGGGGTTCTGCTCCTTTGATCAAACCACACCTGAGGTGTTGTGTTTAGTTCTGGGTGCCACTTTTATGAAGACCATTACCAACTGGAGTTTCTCCAGAGAAGTCTTGTAGGCAAAGGTGGGGAATGGACTTGAAACCATGTAATCTAAGGAGTGATTGAAAGGCCTGTGGCAGTTTATTTATTTATAAATGAAAAGATTTACTTGCTGATGTCATGGCTGCCTTCAGTATATGACTATCATGCGAGAGCAGGATTAAGCTTATTCTTAGGTCAGAGCCGGGACTGAGTGGGTCGAGTGGCAAAGAGGAAGATGTATTTTTTGTTAAGGATTTTATTTATTTGAAAGAGAGCACAAAGAGAAAGGGAGAGCACAAAGGCAAGGAGGAAGATTTATTTTTTTGTTAAGGATTTTATTTATTTGAGAGAGAGCACAAAGGGAAAGCAGACTCCTCGCTGAGCAGAGAGCCCAGCGCGGGGATCCATCCCAGGAGCCAAAAGTAGATAGACACTCAACTGACTGAGCCACCCAGGTGCCCTAGGAAGAAGATTTTTGAGTCATCAAAAGGAAAATTTTTGATAATGTCAGCTCCACAAAAACACAGTAAGCCTTATTAGGTATTCATATTTCTGAATATCATAGAAAAAATAGGTCTCAATTTTGTTTTACTTTTTATATATATTTTTTTGGATTTTATTTTTGAGTACTCTACACTCAACATGGGGTTCAGACCTACAACCCCGAGATCAGCAGTCACATGTTCTGCTGACTCAGCTAGCCAGGCGCCCCTGTTTTACTTTTTATTTTTATTTTATTTATTTATTTGACAGAGATCACAAGTAGGCAGAGAGGCAGGCAGAGAGAGAGGGGGAAGCAGGCTCCCCGATGAACAGAGAGGCCAATGCAGGGTGGGACCCTGAGATCATGACCTGAGCTGAAGGCAGAGGCTTAACCCACTGAGCCACCCAGGGTCCCCTGTTTTACTTTTTAAACCATAGCTTGTTTGTTAATGTATCAAAAACTTGGACAAGGAAATGCTGAAATCATTTAAGAATGGGAGCCTATACATGTGCTTTTATATTCACTCAGTAAATATTTACTGATCACCTGTCATATGCCAGGTGCTCCACTGGCTGTTGACAGAGCACACATTGAGACTTGAAGTGTCACCTGAACGAGTACATGGGGGGGCCGGTGTATGTATATATCTGCTCTAGCATTAAGAACGTAAGTGGTTCTTATTTGAACTGCAATACATAGGATATATGTAGTTTAGTTGTTGGGAAGTTTAAGCCCAAAACCTAAAAGTAGCCAGAGAACTAATCACTGAATAGAAAGTAGGGAAACTAAAGAGATACTAATTTATACCTGAAAAGGAAGAGTAGCAAAATTTGAAATCAAGACCAACCCAAGAGAGCAGTGGTGATATAGTGACTGATAAAGATTCTTTACATAAGTTGAGGAAATCCTGGCCAAGTTTGCATACACATGTATAGTAAGAGCTTGTTGATCATGCTTCTTGTTAAATGCGAACAAAAAGTCTCTGTACTCTGGTAATGTGCCAGTTTTTGTTATGAATGCTAAATATAGGTGCCCTTTTTTTCTTTCAAGATTTTATTTATTTATTTGAGATTGAGCACATGAGCGAGAGAGCACAAGCAGGGAGAGCCAAAGAGGGAGAGGGAAAAGCAGATTTCCCACGGAGCAGGGCACCTGATGGGCTCTTCCAGGACCCTAGGATCATGACCTGAGCCAAAGGCAGTCGCTTAACTGACTGAGCCACCCAGGTGCCCCTAAATTTAAGTAGTCTTAACTAAATTATAAACATATGAGATTGTTTATTCTCTGTCCTTAAAAAAACAAAAGAATTACTTCCATTTTTGGTCAGTTTATGGCCCACTATTAAGATGTTTGAGGATCACAAATGTAATACATTTTAAAGCAGCAGTTGGGAGACTGTACTAAATAACCATTAAGTCCTTTCTAGTTCTAGGAATTTTACGATTTTTTTTGTGACCTGGGCCTGAAAAAATATTCACGTTGGGGCGCCTGGCTGGCTCAGTGGAGCATGTGACTTGGTCTTGGGGTTGTGACTTCAGGCCCCTCATTGGGTTTGGAGGTAACTTTAAAAAGTCTTAAAAAAAAATTCATGTTTAAATAGACCACTTAATATTGCTTTCCTTTGAATAATGATATAGTATTGTATTTTATAGTGGTTTGTGGTTTTTGAAAATTAAAAACTTATTGGAAGATACTTTCCTTACAAAGTGAGTTTGGCCTGTTGCATTTTAAATGTCAGTAATTTGATGAAAACATAAGGCAGTACAAAAGTCAGGAGTTGAGTAATGGCTAACCCTGATATTACAGTACGTTAACCAGGGCTTTTTTTTTTTTTTAAGATTTTACTTATTTATTTGACAGAGATTACAAGTAGAGAGAGAGGAGGAAGCAGGCGCCCTCTGAGCAGAGAGCACAGTGCGGGACTCGATCCCAGGACTCTGGGGTCATGACCTGAGCGGAAGGCAGAGGCTTTAACCCACTGAGCCACCCAGGTGCCCCTTAACCAGGTTTTTTTAATTGAAGCTTTCTAAACAAGCTTTTGGGTGGGGAGATGTTGGAAAACCACTTTATCAAAACTTGAAGATAGTTATTATCATTAAGGGTAGAAATCAGAACTCCTTAGACCTTGTCTGCATCAAAACTCAATGAAATTGAGAGTCCCAAATTAATATTAAGGAAGTCTCAGATTCATTATTGGTTATATGTGACGTCCTGTGTATCTTTTCTTCTTTTAGTGAGATCGCGTACTATAGGTGAACTTCTAGCTCCAGCAGCTCCCTTTGACAAGAAATGTGGTCGTGAAAATTGGACTGTTGCTTTTGCTCCAGATGGTTCGTACTTTGCTTGGTCACAAGGACATCGTACAGTAAAGCTTGTTCCCTGGTCCCAGTGCCTTAAGAACTTGTAAGACTCTCTTCTTTTTTGTATATTGTATGTCTTTGTAGAATTTACTGTTATCTGGGTGGAGTAATTGTGATATTTAAGTTTCTCTTTGTAGTGTAGGGTATATTTATTAGAAAATTTGTAGGAGAATTGTGTGACCTCTTACGTTATGAACTACTTTCTCAGATGCTTTTGTGTCTTTGCATTAAAAAGCAGATTACTGGTTCTTTGGTAGTGTCTGTATTGCCTTCCTTGTGCAAGGGAAGATGACCTTTGTTATGTGATGCTTTTTGAATTTCACAACATTTTATTAGATAACAGCACGTTATCTGCTCACTAAAAGAAGAAAAGGGTGATCGTGTAATTATGTTTATGTACTTAAAATTCCTCTGCTTGGATTTATTTGTTGAAAGTTTTTTTTAAATATATATTAAATTTAATCTCACCCTTTTTGTGTCTAGTTGACCTTTATATAAATATCTTAAGTTAATCAGGTTTTTTGTTTTGTTTTTTGCTTGTTACACTTAATTTAGGTTAGCTAAAGGAGTCCTAATTGATTATAGTGGTTCTGAGGAAAATTTTGACACAAAGAAATTATACATTGCTTAATGTTAAACTTAATCTCTTAGCAACTGAAAATGTCTTTTGGTTTGAATTTATTTGGTCCTATCCTCATAGCTAATTGCAAATATCTCCTTCCCATCCATGGAATTCTATTGTTATTCAGTATCATTATGGTAATAATTGAGGTTATTTTAACAAACATTTATCATTTAGTATCTGTAGGAGTCCAGAGTAAATAATGACTAGATGTCAATCTGACCTTTTTTCCCCTCAGTCTCTTGCATGGCACCAAGAATATCACCAATTCAAGCAGTTTGAGATTGTCAAGACAAAATAGCGATGGTGGTCAGAAAAATAAGCCTCGAGAACATATTATAGACTGTGGTGACATAGTCTGGAGTCTTGCTTTTGGATCGTCAGTTCCAGAAAAACAGAGTCGCTGTGTCAATATAGAATGGCATCGATTCAGATTCGGACAGGATCAGCTGCTCCTTGCCACAGGATTAAACAATGGGCGTATCAAAATATGGGATGTATATACAGGTACGGGGCCATAGTTTGAAAAGCAAACCTGATTATTTTGTGATGCAGGGCATTTCTCATAGGCACTAGAAGATAAGATTTGAGATATTAACTTGCTGAAAAGCAAGAGTTGGTGCTACGAATGTGTCTTTATGATTGGCCTACATAGCATCTTCTGCTCATGGTTTTATTTTTATGAATAGAGTTCTCACTGCTTGGTCACTCTTCAGAGAATATTAAAGCAAGAAGGACATGTCTAAGGAATAAACATTAATTTTAATTTTTAATCCTTAATCCTTAATTTAACTTATAAATTAATAATTTAGTTTATGACTCAAATGGCAGGGTGTTTTCTTAACATACTTTTTCAGTTGATAGCTTGGAGGCTTTCAATGCAAATCTGATTTTAAAATCATTGTCTAACCTTTGGAAGTTTTAGTGACATTGTATTTAAAGTTTAACCAGATAGGTTCAGAAGGTAAATTCTTTGGGCAATTAAAAGTGAACTTGATATTCACTGATTAAAACAGTTCTGGCTGGTGGTATGTACTCAAAAATTTGAAGACATTTTTTAAAATGAGTGGGAAAACTAGGTACAGTAGAACACAGCAGGTGATGCTACTATGGAATGAGGACAGTGAGTCAGTAAATTTGATTGGATTCTTGAAAAAGGCCAAGGAAAAGGGAAAATTTGGTTTTATATTAAAATCATACTATACAAAGATTTAAAATGATAATGTGGGTTTTCCTAATGGTAAATTAACTTGTTTGCATTTCAGGAATTCTCTCTAAGCTGATCTAATAAACTTAGGTTTTGTTATCCTGGAAATAAGCCATTTTACAACTGTGTAAATAGAGAATCTTTAAAGGTGATAGTATAAAGGCACTATTAAGTCACTTTATGCTTGGGAGACTAAGGAGGTGACAAGTATTTCTACATATATATCATTTTTTTATGGTAAAGAACCCTATTTTAAAGAGAAGCTGATAAAAATTAACGACATTGTCTTTTTTCCCTCTTCCGTTGGATTTAGGAAAACTCCTCCTTAACTTGGTAGATCATACTGAAGTGGTCAGAGATTTAACTTTTGCTCCAGATGGGAGCTTGATCCTAGTATCAGCTTCAAGAGACAAAACTCTGAGAGTGTGGGACCTGAAAGATGATGGTATGTCTTTTTTACAGGCTGTGAAACAGAATGAGTTTCTTAACATCATTAATGAGAGATGCCAAGAAGTGTCAGTCTTTGGGGGCATCATTGGGGGCGTTTGACTTTAAAAGTGGCCTATGATCAAAGTTTCCTCTTCTCTCTCTCTTTTTTTTTTTTTAAAGATTTTATTTATTTATTTGAGAGAGAGGCAGTGAGAGAGCATGAGCGAGGAGAAGGTCAGAGGGAGAAGCAGACTCCCCATGGAGCTGGGGGCCCGATGCGGGACTCGATCCCGGGTCTCCGGGACCATGACCTGAGCCGAAGGCAGTCGTCCAACCAACTGAGCCACCCAGGCGTCCCTCCTCTTCTCTTTTAATTGTTTGATCCCTTCCCTTGTGCAGATCAAATGCAACCATAAATGTGACCCAGAACAGGAACCAGCAGTTACTCTAAACAGTCTTATATTACTCAGAAACTAACCACACAGATCTGTTTCAGTTATATGAGGACAAAATCTGGGTCAGTTTTAGGGTTTTATAAATGAACTGGTCTGTGTTTATTTCCTTCATCTTAGGGAAGGTTGTTAACTTCATTTGCTTAGCAAAAATTTAAGTAGGTCTCGGGAGTTACACATAATTTAGTAATCTAATAAAATTTAGATTAAGACATTTATATACCAGGATTTATAACTCTAAAAGCTAATAAGCATAATAAGTTGGATAGGTTAAGTAAGAAATTACTGAAAGACTTGCTATCCAATATAATGAAAGGTATGTTAGGGACACCTGGGTGGCTCAGTTAGGCGGCTGCCTTCAGTTCAGGTCATGATCCCAGGGGTTCAGGTCATGATCCCAGGGTCCTGGGATCAAGTCCCATATTGGGTTCCCGGCTCATCAGGAAGCCTGCTTGTCCCTCCACCCGCTGCTCCCCCTGCTTGTGCACACACTTTCTCTCTCTGACAAATAAAAATCTGTAAATAAAAAGATAAATAAGAGGTATGTTAGTGTTAAGTACTCGGGGTTTATCTGAAACTTTGTTAATTGAAGCGCTTAGAAAGTTTGGAGAGTCTACCTCATTTAAGAGGACCAGAGATGAGCATCTCTTTCTGCTTCTTAGCGGCTAATGAGAAAGTTTACAGTTTCAGCTAACACCTTATATTTAAGATCTGATAGTGCTCTAAGAGCCTCAGACTCAAGGTTAAGGGCTTGCTTAGAAGTATTGCTGACTTGGATTGAAGGTAGTAGGAAACAAAAATCTGAGGTTTGGAGACTTGTTCCCAGCTGATGGGTTATAACCATTGCCTGATAAAATAATATGCTTGTCTTACCAAACCATGACGGACCTCCTTTGCATCTTAGTGTTCTCTGAATTTTCGGCTGTTGAGGGGTGGAGAGATCCCAACAGTTACAACAGTTTGGTGGTTACATTTTTATTTTCTTTTGCATATCAAAGGCTGCTTGCTTTCTCAACACATTTTTTTTTTAAGATTTTATTTATTTATTTGACAGAGATCACAAGTAGGCAGAGAGGCAGGCAGAGAGAGAGAGGAGGAAGCAGGCTCCCTGCTGAGCAGAGAGCCACACCCCAGGACCCTGGGATCATAACCTGAGCCAAAGGGAGAGGTTTTAACCCTCTGAGCCACCCAGGCGCCCCTTAACACATTTTCAGTTATGTGCATATGTTTTAAGAATACAGACTCAGGGGTGCCTGGATGGCTCAGTTGGTTAAGCATCTGACTCTTGATTTCAGCTCAGGTCATGATCTCAGGGTTGTGAGATCGAGCCATTCATTGGGCTCCATGCTGGGACATGGAGCCTGCTTGGGATTCTCTCTCCCTCTCTCCCCTCCCCACCCCTCAAAAAAAAATGTGAATTCAGGGACGCTTGGGTGGCTCAGTTGGTTGGGCGGCTGCCTTCGGCTCAGGTCATGATCCCAGCGTCCTGGGATCGAGTCCCGCATCGGACTCCTTGCTCAGCAGGGAGCCTACTTCTCCCTCTGCCTCTGGCTGCCTGTGCTTTCTCTCTCTCTCTCTGACAAATAAATAAATAAAATCTTTAAAAAAAAAAAAGTGAATTCAGTAAAATGTAAACTCAAGAGAGTTGGGACTTTGTCTTATTCATGGCTGTCTCCTCAGTGCCTGACATAGTAAGACATTCAGTAAGTATTTGTAAAATTAAGAATTAAAATATCTGTAGACATAAATGTGTACTTTAGATATAATGCACAGGGGCTTTGGAATGGAAGTAAGTTATCAGAAAGGAGGGATGAACGGCGTCTTGAAGTTGTTCCTCAGGTCTCAGCCTTGAAGTGTTCCAGTTCCTTCATTTGTAGAATAATTCTATCTTCTATAGGTGTAGAAGAATTCTGTCTTCTATAGGTGAAGGGTCAGCAGACTTCTCCCTAAAGGGCCGGATGGTATAACTATTTTAGGCTTGTGGACCATGCTGTCTCTGCCTTAGTTATCTCTGCCACTGTAGCACACCATAAACAGATGGGCATAATTGTGTTCCAGTAGAACTTTACAAAATAAGCAATTGGTTTATATCCAGCCCTAGTTACAGATAAATCACCACCGCTGCTGTAGAATTTGGTGATCTGTAATTCTGCCATTTTTGAAATGCTCATTTGAAGTGAACTCTAAGGTTAACACAGGTATTTCTTTTTGTTCAGGAAACATGATGAAAGTATTGAGGGGCCATCAGAACTGGGTGTATAGCTGTGCATTCTCTCCTGACTCTTCTATGCTGTGTTCAGTGGGAGCCAGTAAAGCAGTATGTATCAAAGTTCTTGTAATTCATTGTCAACTGGATTGTAATGATGTGTGCATAATCATTTTAAATCTAAGTAATCTGTTAAAGCTGTGCTCGGTGTCATGAATATCTAAGTATTTTATTTCATGATGGAGAATTTGTATGAGGGAAATTAAATATAGTTATTGATTGTGGAGTGAGAAATTGGATTGCTTTTAGTCAGATAATATTCATAAAGTAAGGGGTATGTCAAATTTACTTTTTCGAAGATCTAGGAAAGTTTATGTGCTATAGTAAAGTTTATGTGCTATAGAAGAGATCTAGTCCAAATGTTAAGACATTCCCGCTAATTCTTCTCTGTTGTTCTATTTTTTTTGTCCAGTTTGCTGTTTAAAAAGTTTTGATTCCCAGCTGGTCCTGGACATTTAACTGAAAAAAAGTAACTTAAAAATCTAATAATAAAAATAGCATTCATGTATATGTAGAGTGAATTATAGATGAAATTGACAAGGTCTGTCTGGCATAGCTTACCTGTGGACAGATTAAGTATAAAGTGACTCTTGAGAGGGTTATGCTTTTTAATGAACTCTTTTAGTTGTCTGTCAGCTCTTAGTGTAGTTAAAGAGATCTTACTAGCTTCAGATGTTTATGAAAAAAATGGTGGAGTCCAAATCTGTGGGGTATTCAGAATACACTCTGAATTACTGGGGGTGGGAGGCTGGTTTTAAATGCATTTTATTTAGCCAAGAAGTATGTTAAAATAGTAGTCGGAAATGTTAGAAGTTTAGGAAAAAAGTATTCAGTTCTTTAAAAATCATAAGAACAAAGCTAGATATTGACATTGCTATTTTAGGCTGTGTGTTTTCCATATGCTTCTTGCTTTCCCTGTCACAGGTGGTGGCAGCAATATTGGTGTGATTGAGGTTATGCTGGCACCACTCGCACACAGGCGCACAATGGTGTTAGCTGGGCAGAAAGAGTGGCATCTCTGGCTACCGGGCTGGGGGCGACCTTTACCATAGGATGAAGTAACCTTGCATTCGGCTGCAAGGTGTACTGTACGTACACAGGTGCTGGTCGATGTCCACTTTCTGCTTTTCTTTCTTTCTTTTTTTTCTTTTTTAAAGTGATTTCCCCCGCAGTGAAACCCACTGACTCCAAGTAAATTGATCTTCCAGTCTCGTGGAATTGGGAGTCTGACATGTGAAACCAATTTAATGTAATGTAATTGGCTTTCAAATGGTTTCTCTGTGCTGTTTTTTGGAATCCTTTGAGATGTTAGAGATACAGTAAGACTTTGATCCAACTTAAAATTTGTATTTATTTTTCTTTGGATCAACTTAAAATTTGTATTTATTTTTCTTTGGAAGTAAAAATGTTGTGTCTGTGCAGAAAAAAAGTAGCAAAAAGGATTGCTTTACTCCAAGAGGAGAGATTGTCTTACTAGGATTGTTGTAAACCTCCACGCTTGTATATAATACAACTAGACTGAAGTAAACATTTAAATCCTATTCAGAACTATTCTGCACAGTCTGAGTATTGATCTTACAGAATCGAAAACTATGTGTAAACTTGTACTAAAGTAATTTAAATGTTTTATACTTAAAATGACTAATGATTGTGGTCTGTTTGGGAAATAAGATTGGCAAATTTGATTCACAGACATGTTAATTGTAATATTTTCATAAGTTAGTCTTTTCATTTTGTAATGTGGTTTAACATCCTTGTTGTTTGCCAAAGAAATTTCATTTGGCTGTGAAAATTCTCTTTGCTTGCAGTATCTGTTTCTCTTCCTAGGCTCACGTTGGTGACCCAAGCCTATTGTAAACAAGTGATTATCTCAAAGGGAGATGCCAATGGAGTAACAATTTGTTAACATTACATTTTCTGTCTGTATATTTTTTAAAAATTTGGTAGTTTCTGGAAAAAAAAGAAGGGGGTTGGTAGTACTTAACCCTATTTATTTCTGTATATATTTTAGTTAATTAGTTTTTGGAATAAATGGATTCCAGTATAACTTTGTGGTTAAATTGCATTGCCTTTTTTATATTTAGGCTTATTTTTAAATTAACATTTAACAGAAACATTTGAAATAGAATTTGCATGTCTACTTTAATTAACTTAAAGACTGATTTTTAATCTATGACACTGAGCATACATATTCTTTTAATTATTCATAATTTATAATAATGTTTAATATAATGTTAATTAAATTTAGTAATTTTAGATTAAGTTGTGCCATTTTGTCCTCTGTGTGTCTGAATGAAGCTATAACATTTGCCTTTTTATTGCAGGTTTTCCTTTGGAATATGGATAAATATACCATGATACGGAAACTAGAAGGACACCACCATGATGTTGTAGCTTGTGACTTTTCTCCTGATGGAGCATTACTGGCTACTGCATCTTATGATACTCGAGTATATATCTGGGATCCACATACTGGACACATTGTGATGGAATTTGGGTGGGTACAACATGAATTAATTGTTGTCTGTGGTTCATCTCTGGTTGTTAGTATAACTTTTAAGAAACTACATGAATGATTGGAATCACTAACATGTTAGACTTAAAATTGTCGTCTGTCATAGTTATAAATTTCAGTATTATTTAAGTCCTTGAATAATGCAGAGCTTTAGATAAAAATTCTAAAAACAAATTTGGCTCTCTTGATACAGATCATGTTATTGTCATTAGACAGTATATGACTCTGTAGAAGTGGTAATTTAGAGTTTTGTGTCAAGGTTTTTGAAAAACAGTTGAAACTGACGGAGTTAATCTTAGTGTCTTTTTTTTTTTTTTTTTAAGTTTTTTTTTTTTTTTTTAAATTTATTTATTTGTCAGAGAGAGAGAGCGAGCACAGGCAGAGGGAGAAGCGGGGGCCCTGCTGAGCAAGGAGCCCGATGTGGGACTCGATCCCAGGACGCTGGGATCATGACCCGAGCCGAAGGCAGCTGCTTAACCAACTGAGCCACCTAGGCGTCCCTAATCTTAGTGTCTTAAACCACATTGTGAAAAGAAGTTTAGTAATTCTTTTAAGGTTCCTTTCATTTAATTTGAATCAGCTTTGCTCAGTCTCCTCAGCTGTGGTCATTAAGGCCTCTTTAAACATTATTCAGAGACAGATATATTTTGTACAGGGGTAGTTTTGCTTCTTGAAGTGACTCATTTTCACTGAAAACATGTATTTGACCTCAGGCACCTATTTCCCCCACCTACTCCAATATTTGCTGGAGGAGCAAATGACCGATGGGTACGATCTGTGTCTTTTAGTCATGATGGACTGCATGTTGCAAGCCTTGCTGATGATAAGTAAGTGTGTGAATTATAGTTTGACCTGTTACTGTCTTCTAAAGATTTACTTTCATCTTTCTACTTACTGGAAACACTTTCAAGGCTTAAAAAAAAGTTTTTCTGCAGTGTGGGTTTTAGTGTCTGTTTCTCCAGGCAAGACTTTGAGAGATGTGTGTCTTAAAGAATTTTGCCCTGAAGAAGAGGAGTTGTGCAAACTAAAGATAATCCATGCCTTTCCCTGTGTTTCTTGTGTGTTAACTAGTGTAGGCAAATTGGGTCTTTTTTTTTTTTTTTTTTTTTTTTTTTTTTTTTTTTTTTTTTTTTTTTTTTTTTTTTTTTTTTTTTTTTTTTTTTTTTTTTTTTTTTTTTTTTCCCAGTAATAATCTTGTAAAGGTTGAAGCAGAATGACATTTTCAAAGTGAAATAAATGGTAAAAGCAGAGTCACTTGTGTCCACTGCTTTTGAGGCTACAAGATAAAATGTCACATGAGTGAGGTATACCAATTGGTATGAAGCAGAACCTAGGTAGCACCATTCCTTTTGCTCATGCTTTTATTATACAAAGTGTGTAGTATACAGTATTAATTAATTTGGTCACATTAATTCAGAAAGTGAGTCACTGTTGTCTTTCCAGAACAGAGAAAGTGTTGTGTTGTTTTGTTTGTTTATTTGTTTTTGTTTTTTGTTTTTGCCAGCAATCACTGTTTCTCTGTTTGTTCAGATTTTGAATATCCGGTCTCTGCTGTTCCTAGACACCTTCTACCTATGTGAAAAGGTTTTTTGTTTGTTTGTTTTTTTAAGATTTTTATTTATTTATTTATTTTATTTGACAGAGATCACAAGTAGGCAGAGAGGCAGGCAGAGAGAGGGGCGAAGCAGGCTCCCTGCCAAGCAGAGAGCTCGATGCGGGACCCAATCCCAGGACCCTGGGATCGTGACCTGAGCCGAAGGCAGAGGCTTAACCCACTGAGCCACCCAAATGCCCCTGGAAAGGTTTTTTAAATGTGTTGGGAAGAGAGTAAAACCCTTTTGGAAAAAATAAGATTGGCAGATCTTTATTCACAGACATGTTGTTAATTGCAGTATTTTCATAAATTAGTCTTTTCATTTTGTAATGTTGTTACATAATGTTAACATACTTGTTTGCCAAAGAAACTTCATTTGGCTGTGCAAATTCTCAAAGATACTGAGTATAAGGAGAAGAATTCTGCTTCTGACCATTATGGATCTGAACACAGGGAAGGGAAGGCAGCCATGCATTATAGTCTCTTAAGTGTGAGTTGATCCAAATTACTGATTGGTATAGGCTATAAAATACTTTATAAAGCAAGTTAGAGTAATTGAGTTAGAGTAATTGCTTGCTGCAGTGACTGTATGTACCTATGTGTGGTGTATATTTTATGACTCAGTGGCATTTTTTTGTCTAAAGTACTGATGTTGCTTTTACCTTAAATATCCTGCTAGATACTCAATGGATAACTTATTTCCTTTCTAGAATGGTGAGGTTCTGGAGAATTGATGAGGATTATCCAGTTCAAGTTGCACCTTTGAGCAATGGTCTTTGCTGTGCCTTTTCTACTGATGGCAGTGTTTTAGCTGCTGGGTAAATTGATTTTTCTATTTTCTTTAAGAGGCAGTTTAATTTAAGGTGGCTTTTATTTTATTTTTTAGATTTCATTTATTTATTTGACAGGGAGAGAGGGGGGAAGGGCAGAAGGGGCAGGCAGAGGGAGAAACAGGTTCCCTGCATAGCAGGGAGCTCGATGGGGGACTCCATCCCAGGATCCTGAGATCATGATCCAAACCAAAGTCCAATGCTTAACCTACTGGGCCAGCCAGGTGCCCTGAGGTGGCTTTTAGTCAAAGCAGCCAGTTTTTTATTATCACTAAGTCTTCCATAAGGGTTTCTTAAAATACTGTTATTTTGTCATAAAGAAGATCATTGGTTAGTCCTCCTTAATTAGGTTTTAGTGTGTAGTTTGTGACTCTCATACACAGCCTCGGATGTTGTCTAAGCTGTATGATGCTGAAATACGTGTACGGAGGTGACTGAGCTTGTGGTGTTTTTTATTGTTTTTGTTTAGGACACATGATGGAAGTGTCTATTTCTGGGCCACTCCGAGGCAAGTCCCTAGCCTTCAACATTTGTGTCGCATGTCGATCCGGAGAGTGATGCCCACCCAAGAGGTCCAGGAGCTACCGATTCCTTCCAAAGTTTTGGAGTTTCTCTCCTATCGTCTCTAGGGGGCTCTGTCTTCCCTTGTCCTAGGGTCTGACAGAGCACACTTGACACAAACCTCAAGCTTGACTGACTTCAAGTATCTGTTTTTCAAGGTTTAGAAGACTTATTTAATTTGATACATTCTTGTGCATTTTGATCATTTGAGCATATTAAAATATTATTTATAGACTATAGGAGAACTCTTTCCGGACATATCAAATGTAAATTTTTTCTAAAATTTAACTGTGAAACCATATACATACATGTATATATTTAGATAAAAGCTGCTATGTGTTGAATGGACCCTTCTGCTTTTTTAACTTTTAGTTCCAACATGTATATACTGCTTCAGTAGAGCCGCAAAACCTAGCTTCACTATAAAATGGAAGGAATTTTTTAAATTCTGGGCCACTGAGTTAGATGGTAAATACTGGCTGAAGAAAGCTGGTTCCTGATTTTTTAAAATGCAAATTTGGTAGCAGGTGGGAGGAGTCAGGCATCTGACCTGCAGGTAAAACCCACAGGGAAAGGATCTTATTTTCTTTAGGAATGGCATCCGAAAGGTAGAATTTGAATGTGACATTATTAAATAAAAACAGAGCCAGGGTATAACTAGGAAAAGGGTGTGTGTGTGTGTCCGTCCATCCCGCATCGTCGTCCCCATCTCCCCATAACTATATAACCATTGCTGTGGGCCTTAATTTTGGAAAGCAGCTTGCTACTTTAACCCCGTGATATAAAGTATTACCAGTTTTAGTCAATTTGAAAATTCCATCTACTGTATTATTGGTAAATATTTTATTATTTGTACTAAGGGACAATTTTGTAAGGGACTAAGGGACAAAACCATGGTTTTGCTTTTTTATTTTTATTTTTATTTTTTTTACATGTATCATGTTTCTGCAGGGGGTAATAATATTGGTGATTTGCCAAAGAGAAGCAATCCAGTGTATCTGCTTTTGCCTTCTGTTATTTATCTTACCTGCAGATATTAAGAATGTATGCATTATGTAAAATGCTTGATTATATATTTTTGAGTTTTTTTAATTAAACACTTGTAAAAAAAAAACCCACTGCTGCAAACATTTCTTAAGTATGTTGGAAAGTTCAGTGCTTTTGTGTGTCTCCAATGTAAGACTGATGCAAATTAAGCAAGAAGGGTAATGAATAGCAGGAGTACTAGTGATTTAGAGTTAATGCTTCATGAATGCAGCCACTTTTATGGTGATTTGTTCTGGGAGAACTGTTGTAGTAATTAATACTTCAAAAGCACAGAAAATCCCCTCTGCAGTGCTGTGCCAAGGAGCCAGCCCCAGGAGTTCCGCTGGCCACCCCAGGCATTGAGGTCCGGTATGGTCTACGCAGGTAGCTAGGGGTTTCCGCTCAAGAATGGGGCAGTTCCCTTCTGGCCTGGCTGCCATCCTGCTTCCAGGCCAACTCCTGCCTCCAGCCCTCTCCTCCCACCCCCAGTCCCCAGCCTCCTTTCTACTCAACGGGTTTAGCCACTGGTGCTTTGAAGCCTTTTGTTTTTATAAGATGGTTTTTGCAAGGGACCAAGTTCTTTTCCCACTGGGACCTTGCAAGGCAGGGAGCATTCCCCAGTTTCTGTGCAGGTGGGTTCATTACAGATGGTGTTTTCTTCTCTAAAAAATAAAAAAAAAAGCACAGAAAAGCTGTGGAAGAAGGGAAAATAACTGTTGAGCAAAAGAAAAATACAATCTTTTAGGGGACCCAACAGGCTTAGAGTAAGTCTCTCTGTTTAAAGTAGCCAAAGGAAAGTCTAGTGATGTGGACCTTTTGAGGAGGCAAGATGAGCAAAACTTTCATTAGTCATGTGTGCTCTTGAAGATTTGGTTGTTGCCACTGAAATTATCTGGAAGTTCTTAGAGTTGGCTCTGTGAAGGGTGCAAGTTACAAATTTGAAAGCCAATAGAAAATGTGCCCGTTACTTCTTGAGAATCCTGTTACACAAAAAGTAGCGCAAAACCTGTTAGGATTTTTCTTTCTTGCATTTTACTTTGTAATACATCTTTATAATTTGAAAATAATAAGATAGCATTACTTACTCTTTATACCATGGAATGATATACTCTCCAGCCAACATACCTGATCAGGTAAAAATTGCATTTTTGGAAGACGCATTCTCTGAGAAGGCCAAATTGCTTGCCACCTTTTCACGTGAAAATCATAGTGCCAAGGTGGAAGGAAGATTGCAGAATATAAGTCAAGTGGAAACCTGCTCAAATGTTCCATTTGTCTGTGGAGGAGATACAACAGGATGATACTATTTTAGAGCTGGATGACCAAGGGAGGGTAGGAGAAATGTGGCTGGGTCAGATTCTAGCTTTTGGATTTTATCAAAATGATAGTGCTTTCTCTAATTTGCCAGAAGCATGCCATTTGGAGAACTGGCAAGAGATCATTTATGTTCAGATTGGATTTCCTATTTTAGGGCCACACAGGATGCTTCACATTCAGCAGCCAAGCTGTCTTTCACAATTTCAAATAATTTAAATGACTTCAAATGACTTTAAGACCTGTAACTTGATCTTAGGTTAGCACACCTTAACTTTATGATCCTTGAAATCCCCTGCCTACTTGTGACAGAGTGAAGTTGGGTTCAGCTGGTTTTCGCTGCCCTCAAGGCAGCAAGACCAAAAAAGGCTGGACTGCCTGTAGCATGCTTGTCGGTTGAGGCAGTGGCTGATGGGTGCAGGGGACTTGGCTGTGAGCCAGCCTGCCCAGAGATGAGAAAGTCCCAAGTATGAGAAGCCAGCATCGTCTCACCAGCCAGAAACCGGGGGTGAATCCAACCATCAGGTCAATCAATTGGAGGTTGGTGGGTACTCTTTTATCCAAGTAATTCTGACCAGGTTCGGGCCTAAGAATGCATTTTAACTATAGAATGTTTAGATTATAAAGCACAAGTAGAGTAGAGTTAAATTACCAGTATTTTGGATGTCAGTTTCAAAATCTGGTAAAGCATTGATTTGGAGTATACTGGGGTTTTTTTGTTTTTAAATCACCTTGGAAGTAAGAGCTGTTAGCAATAAAGTGCAACCTGGAAAAAAAAAAAGTGCAACCTGGAGAAATGGTCGTCATAACCTTAGCTTGTATTTATGATAAGATATTTGGGAGGAATAAAGATAAATAATTTCATCCTGCCCTCTTTTGCCCTGTAAAGCTTGCTTGTAGCTAAAAGCAAAATATCTGGTTTGAATAAGGTATAAATTTATATTATAGGTAGTTGGGTAGCATTGTGTGGTTGTGGTTTAGCGTTTTATATAGGTTTAATACAGGTTACCAGAGTCTGGAAAAAAGTTTAAGGCTGGGTTTGGGAAAGGAAGAACAATTTGATTCAATTTTTATTAACTGGCACTTTCCCTATTGGAGACAACTATGATTACCCTTGTGGTTTCTCTTTTAGAGGTGATAGAAATATAGGAACTTGCTCTACCTGTAATACCTAGCAGGGAGTCACTCTCCTGGTCTGAAAATAACCCCTAGACTTTGTTTAGGAAAGCGTGTAATACAGTGAGGACAGTGATCACTTTTTGTTTTATTTTAAATGAGGCAGAAGCAGTAATGACTCTTTAAAAAATCTATTCCAAAAATAAAGTGTGAACCATAGGAAAAAAACCTCTAGTATAGGTCAGGAAATAGAGTTACAATGACTTGCAATGACGACAGATGAAGTGGTGACTCCAGTAAGTGGTTTGTGTGTGTTTCCCAACTGCTGTTTAATAATGAGATGTTCTTGCAGGAAAGGAAGAATGATGAATATTAAAAGCAAGCTGAGAAGGCTAATGAGAATGGTAATAATAACAGCCAGGGATGAGGCTGATAGAAAAGGGAAACCGGGGTGTCTGGGTGGCTCATTGTTTAAGCTTCTGCCTTTGGCTCCACTCATGATACCAGGGTCCTGGGATCAAGTCTCTCATGGAGCTTCTTATTGGGGAGTCTGCTTCTCCCTCTGCTGCTGCCCCTCCCCTCTGCTTGTGCTTGCGCTCTCCAAGTACATGAATAAAATCTTTTTTTTTTAAATAAAATCTTTTTTAAAAAAAGAACCATAAAGACCCAAGTTAGCACTCAGCTTAATCAGCTCTAAGGCAAAATGGGAACCTTCCCCCAGTAAGTCATATGATTCACCCGGTCTGTCTCATACCATCATTCGATCCTTAATTGTGGAAGAGAGCTCAATTAAAGCATTTTGTAGGACCAGCAGGAATACCTCTGTAGCCCTTCTTCCATAGGGGTCTCCTCTGCGAGCACGTACAGGTATCCATCTCCGTAATCCCCAAATGTCTCCCTACCTCTAAGGCCCCTGAGATCATTTGGCAGGATTGGCAGGTTTCAAGCTTGCGTGATACCAGCTGAGCTTAGGAGAGAAGTCACAAATATCCCTGTGTGCATGTGTTAGAAGGGTCTGGAGCCCAGGGCGGGTTGTGTCCACCATCTCCTGTTCTGTGGCGTGAGCCTGTTTTCACTTGTTTACTGAATTTTATGCCATTCCAGTTCTTGAAGATATTTGAGTTTATGACCCATTACATAGGTGGCCTCTTTTTCATGGTAGCAGATATGCTGCCCCAGCCCAAAGCACTCTTGCCCCCTTTCCTTGAATCCATCAGTCTTAATGTCTACATCACTTCCTTGGCCTTCTCAAATATGCCCTGTTATTGTTACTGCCCCTTAGGTATTGGTGCGAGGGGTTCTGTGGCCTCCTAAGGGCTCTGCCCATGGCCAGCCTTTGGGTCCCAGTGACTGATCATTGGAACCACAGAGAGACGAGAAAGACTATAGCCCCGGTATGCAAGCATGGAAGTACCCCCGTGTGGGGGAATTTGGATAAGAGACCCTGAGCCAACCCACCCAGCTGGTGCTTGGTGGAGAGAGCGGCTCCTTCAAAACGTCTGGGTCATGCTGCTCAGCACCTGGGCTTGGCCCCATTTGGCCTCAGGAGGGTGTTCATAGAGCAGGTTGGCCCTCTTCCTACCCCAGGGCCTGCTGCCCAGAGGACTTTGCAGAAGCCCTGGCTGAGGCTGAGGCTACCGGCCCAAGGTTGATTGCAGCCTTGGCTGCTTAAAAGCTTATAACTTTGGGAGCTTTGAGATAAATACATATGTATCTATAAATGCGTAATAATGCCTCTCTCCATGCCCTTCTCCACGAGTAGTGCTTTTATTTTGTGTCTGCACAGTGTCAGGCATGTGGTAGGTGTCCAACATTTGCTACTACCATTTGTTGAACACAGGCCAAGTGCTCTTTCTATTCCTGCTGGTGCTTTCCAACAACTCAAGCATTATTATTCCCATTTTATAGCTATGGAGGGTCAGAGAGACCAACGTACTTGTCAAGGTCCTACAACTAAGAAATGACATCCAGGATTTGAATTCCTGTCTCCAGGGCCCCGTTTCTCTCCATGATGGCCGTGGATGGGCACAATACTTTAGGTAAGGCATTCAGTCAACACAGATGCCTAAGCTCATCCCTGCCTGTGTCTGCCAACCCCTCTGGGGTCAGCATGCTGTCAGACTTAACCTTTCCCCAGCACACCCTACTTTTCACTGAATCATGGACAAAATAAGCCTTGAAGGAGTGACTCCAAATTTAATTTGGAGACAGAAACCCACACAGACCAGAGAATGTTGAGCTCTGTCCTTTGCCCACAGCATGGAGGAAATGGCACTGGATGTGGGTCAGTTTCTTCCTCCACACTGTTCCCCTTAGGAACTTAAATCATTTTTATTACCCATGTGAACAATCAAACTCACAGGCAGAAACAGGAAGCGGCAGAGCCATCACTGGAGATGAGAAAGTCAGCTGACTTCACAGCCACTGGTTTGAAAGATCAACATCAAGGGGTGGTCACAAGCTGCCAAGTCCAGGGAAAACCTGAGCCCCTTACTCCAGCTGCACGAACAAGGTTAGACTCCCTTGCCTGGAGCTGACCCAACGAAAATACTAGCCACTGGAGGGCCAGTGCACCAGGGCTGGGAGACTGATCCCGGCCCCTGCTACAGATGCCATCGAAGGAAGGGGGACGTTCATAGCCAGCAAGGGCCCAAGTCAGAAATAAAGGATCAGAACATCCTTAACATGTTCATGGATTAAAAGCTATACTTTTGGGGCACCTGGGTGGCTCAGTGGGTTAAAGACTCTTCCTTCGTCTCAGGTTATGGTCTCGGGGTCCTGGGATCGAGCCCCACATCGGGCTCTCTGCTCAGTGGGGAGCCTGCTTCCCCCCTCCTCTCTGCCTGCCTCTCTGACTACTTGTGATCTCTGTCAAATAAATAAATAAAATCTTAAAAAAAAATAAATAAAAGCTATACTTTTATCCCTCCACATTTGAACAACTCTGAAACTGGCATATATTTTAGAATCAATGGTGTCTTTAAATTTTTTTTAAGATTTTACTTACTGGGACGCCTGGGTGGCTCAGTTGGTTGGACAACTGCCTTCGGCTCAGGTCATGATCCCGGAGATCAGGGATCGAGTCCCGCATCAGGCTCCCAGCTCCACGGGGAGTCTGCTTCTCCCTCTGACCTTCTCCTCGCTCATGCTCTCTCACTGCCTCTCTCTCAAATAAATAAATAAAATCTTTAAAAAAAAAAAAAAGATTTTACTTACTTATTTGTCAGAGAGAGTGCAAGCAGGGGGAGCGGCAGACAGAGAGAAGCAGGTTCCCCACTGACCAAGGAGCCTGATGCGGGGCTTGATCCCAGGACCCTGGGATCACGACCCAAGCCAAAGGCAGATGCTCAACAGACAGAGTCACCCAAGCGCCCCTAAGTTTTTTTCTTACTTAAGTGGTACACCCTCATGGTACAGATTATAAACAGAGGCATCTAGGATTTGATGAACTACAAAGTGGAATTTACACAGAATTAAAAAAGGTCAGTGGGATGTTACAGATAACCTCAAAACTAGAAGACACTGGGGACAGATCGGGGACAGACCGGGGACAGACGATGCATAATGGGTAAGGTAAGACGGGGCAAGTGAAAGGGGAAAACGTCTGTGAGCCCTTTCTGAGAAACAGTTTGACAATGAAAATGCAGCCAATGAAAATCTACTATAGTAAACTGAAAAAGGGCTAACACACTAGGATGGAACCACTGCCTTAAGCCTTTCACCTGTATAATCTGCTCCTCCCAGCAACTCTATGAAGCAGAGTGCTTCATTGTTATCCCCATTTTACAAATGAGGAAACGAAGGCCTAGAGCCTTAACTTGCTTAAAAGCCAATCCCCGTGTAGTTAAAGGTGAAGTCAGGAGTCAGGATGACAAGACAGTTGCTCAGTCTGCACACAGAGTTCGACCTGGAGCTTCCTGGCAGGCAGAGCAAAGTAGGATCTAACCGTAAATATGTGCTCAGGAAACGCAAATCTCCACGTGGATGTTTAAAGGACTGTCTTCGTTTTTTTACTGTTTTTAAAGATAGACGCTGAAAACTTTTTGAAGTCAAGCGACATGGAGAAGTACAATAAACTGCTCTTCTCCTTCCAGAAGCAACATTAGGGGATCTCTGGTCCCTTCCTCTGCAAATGAGGAGGAGGAAAAGAGGGAGGGAGAGAGAGGAAGAGAATGGGAGAGAGAGGTGGAGTGCCTTGCTGGAACTTTTCCGGGAAAGTGGGTCACTTCGGCCTGTTTTCTTAGCACTAAATAAATACTGAGAGGCCATAGACACATCCTCAGACAAGGCCAAGGCTAGGTCTGGTAATACACTTACAAGACCATTGGCTTCAGAGTCAAGAAATACTTGGTTTGAAATCTTTG
The DNA here is from genome assembly GCA_004024625.1 of Mellivora capensis. Taxonomy (NCBI): domain Eukaryota; kingdom Metazoa; phylum Chordata; class Mammalia; order Carnivora; family Mustelidae; genus Mellivora; species Mellivora capensis. The sequence goes on along the minus strand of PISX010007677.1, from coordinate 3,230 downwards.
GTCTACCCTAGCTGTGTGACCTTGAACAAGTCCCTTGACCTCCAGAGCCTCCTCTTCCTCACCTGTGAAATTAGACATCATCCTAGTACCTAAACTCCAGGATTATCAGGATGAAAGGGGATCAAGCCCTAGAACCACTTAGCACTTAGCACTTAGGGCCTCACCCAAAGTAGGGAGCTGTTATGATGAGGCCTAAGGGAGCCCATCTCCATAGCAACAGGAGCCTTGGGTATTTACCATTATCCCCTTCTCCAAACAATTTTGAGGCAAAACCAGAGACTTTTTTTTTTTTTTTTTTTTTTTTTTTGGCCTATCAGCCATTGTTTAAGTGTTTCATTTTGTTGTTTCGGAAATAAATGCCAAAGCCCTTAAAAACAGCCACACCCCGCTCTGGGCCTCCCCGTAAGCAGGCAGATGATAGGGAGGGATGGACAGGGAGGTGGAGAACTGGGTGGGATAGAGCACAGCTTCCTGCCCCTAAGACAGGAGCCTGGTAGCCCAGGGAGGAGCCTCCTTCCACTGGAGGGGAAGGCAGACAGCCTGCTGGGGCTGGGGAGGCCGCAGCCCAGGGTGGGCGGAGGTTTTTGGTGGAACCAGTAGTGGAACCACCAGAAAAAAAGGCCCTGGATCCAAGGAGCTTTCCATCTACAAGCTGCTTCTGGTTTGACATTGAAAGTTGCTCCCTCTTTTCTCCTATTAAAAATAGCTCCTCAGGAGCGCCTGGGTGGCTCAGTGGGTTAAGCCTCTGCCTTTGGCTCAGGTCATGGTCTCAGGGTTCTGGAATCAAGCCCCACATCAGGCTCTCAGCTCAGCAGGGTGCCTGCTTCCCCCCTCTCCCTTGGCCTGCCTCTCTGCCTACTTGTGATCTCTCTCTCTCTCTGTCAAGTAAATAAATAAATTTTAAAAATAGCTCCCAACGGACACCTGGGTGGCTCAGTCCATTAAGCGTCCACCTTTGACTCAAGTCATGATCTTTGGGTCCTGGGATTGAGCTCCGTGTGGGGCTCCCTGCTGGGAGGGGAGTCTGCTTCTCCCTCTTCCTCTAACCTCCCCCACATATCATGCTCTCTCTCTCTCTCACTCTGTCTCTCAAATAAATAAAAATAGCACCCCAAAGAAGGAAGCTTTTGTAATTGCCAAAGATGGGCTAGTGGGTCAAAAGTTAGAGCTTGTATGTATACTCTGCCTGATTGCTTTCCTGACATGCAGGCAGCAGCATGGGCGGGTAGAATGATTTCCCCACAGCCTCGCCAGCACCTGGTATTATTATCTTACCAAAAAAAAAAAAACGGTTTGGCCCCCAGCTTGTAAAAGAGGCAGCTGCTGCTTCTCTGGGGGTTCACAGCCCCAACCCAGGGCATGAATGAAGGAAAAGCTCATGACAGGTGGATGAAATATAAGGGTATGGAGAGGACAGAGGACTCATGCAGGCGTGTGAAGCCAGCCAGAGTCGAGAGGTTTTTACGTTTACATGGGGAAGGTTACTGTCTTTCTGCTGCCCAATATAAAAATGTTTCCTTAAGGTTGGCTGGGCACCCCCAGTGTCTGGCTTGATGCCAAGCGTGTAGACCAGTTCCATGAAACCTCCTGCTCGACTGACCCATACCACTCACCCGACACCCCCAGAGTAGACCCCAGACCCCGGATCAAGTCAAAAAGCAGACACACTCCAAGCAGATCTAGGCCCAGCTCTGTGGCAGTGGAGATGACCTGATTTGCTTTTGGAGACAGTTTCTTTGTCTTTCTCACTGTCTTAAAAGGAGGAGAAAGGGGGTTTGTTACCAAAGCTAGTGGGCAGAGCTGCTAGGCTGCCAAGGGAAGGCTTTGGGAGTCCAATGCTGAATGGTGGCACCCCTGGTGGGACGTTTGTGGGTGCTGACAGCCCTAGAGGTGTGGAGGTGTTTGGTGGCAAATAAGGAGGTTGTGAGTTGGGGTGGGGGTCAGGGGTGACAGAAGGACCCCAGGGACTGGTGTGCAAAGGCAAAAGCTTTACACTGAGCTGCTTCCTGGCTGGGGTGAGGAACACGTCTGAGAGTGACGAAGCAGCTGGCGAGGGAGGGATCCCTGGAGGCTGACATCTGGAACTGCTCAGCTCCCTATAGCCCGCCCTGCACCTGTCAGTCCCTTGCAACCAGGAGCTTTTAAAGAGACTAACAGACACATGAATTTCCTTTGTCTCACAAGTCCACTTTTAGAAAGTTACTTCCCGGAGCTGTTCCTACAGCGCACCAAGGATGTGTACCTGAAAAGATACAATCAGGAAACTACCTGATTTTTCATCGGAGAGGGCCAGATTTACCCCGGGGTGGGGGGATATCAGGAGGCTTCATAAGAGAGATAAAACTACAGGAAGAGAACAGAGCAAGTTCTAGACTGCTAAGCTCAATTAGACTTATTTGTTTGCCTGTTTGTTTACTGTTGGAAAAGCTTGGAAAGATTTATATACCAAGATGTTAACAGTGGTGGGGAGAACTAGACTTTGGTTTGGTTTCTATTTTAGACACTGCTGTATTGCTGGAAAATTCTACAGCAAACATTAAAAAAATAATTTAAAAAAAAGCTAGATACAAAGGGACACTTTCAAACCTATGAACACGTCATTCGGCAAAGGCACAGTGCACCTGCTTCCTACTTGTTCTGGCCTCTGGAGTGGGGAGCTTGGGACCTGGAGGTAACCGTTCCCCGCCTCCCCCCCTCCACCACAGGGTTTCCTGGCAAGTCATTTAGCCCTTCTGACCTCAGTGTGTCCACGCACGGTGTGGAGGGGGGCGGGGGGAGGATATGGAGGGGGTGGTTGAGCCCAGTGGCACCGTCAGCAAAACTCAGCATAAGAGAGACCCAGCAGCAGCAGTGTCAGACCCAACCTGAAGTGGGGGCTTGCGGCCTGGAGGAAAGAGGAAGGAAAAAGAGAAAGAGAGGAACAGCTCCCTTCTTCTGGACTCAGCCCCTCCTCCATTTGACTCTTGCTGACCTCCCGCCCACAGCTTCTTCCTTCCCCGATGTTTCCTCCTCCTCCAGAGAGGTCCCTCCTTTCTGGGTCTCCAGGGCCATCTCCAGTGGCAACCCCTCCCCCCACCCTGCCTCCAGCCTTCCGCTGAAGAGACCTGGTCTGTACAGGTTGCCTCTAGCTTCCTTGAGGTCCAGCAGCTCGCATTTTGGGACCAGGTGACCAAAGTGTTCTCTTTAGGAGCAAAAAGTGAAATTTCTGGAGAGTCTTAAAAAAAAAAAAA
>PISX010007676.1:0-87527 GCA_004024625.1 Mellivora capensis | reverse complement strand
ATTTGAGAGTTAGAAATGAGGTTTAAAAACTGGGCAGGGATGTCTGGGTGGCTCAGTGGGTTAAAAGTCTCTGCTTTCTGCTCAGGTCATGATCCCAGGTCCTGGGATCGAGTCCCACGTCGGGCTCTCTGCTCAGCGGGGAGCCTGCTTCCTCCTCTCTCTCTGCCTGCCTCTCTGTCTACTTGTGATCTCTGTCTGTCAAATAAATAAGTAAATAAAAATAAAAAATTTTTAAAAAAACAGGGCAGGCAGGGGTGCCTGGGTGTCTCAGTGGGCTAAAGGCTCTGCCTTCAGCTCAGGTCATGATCCCAGGGTCCTGGGATCAAGCCCCACATCGGGCTCTCTGCTCGGCAGGGAGCCTGCTTCCTCCTCTCTCTTTGCCTTCCTCTCTGCCTGCTTGTGATCTCTGTCAAATAAATAAAATCTTAAAACAAACAAACAAACAAAAAACAAAAAAATGGGCAGACAAAAATTCGTTAACTATTGAGAACTGGTTTCTAGGAATAGTTAAGACACTGGCTTCATGTCTGTTATAACACAACTTTGTTATATGCCCTTAGGCCCATGATTTCACTTCTCTAAGCATTGGTTCTTCATCTGGAAGAATGAGATAACCATGGTATCTCTTGATAAGGTTGCTGTTAAGACTAGCTATATAATACCATACACAGGTAAAAACACTCAGAGCTAGTCACTGCACAAAGTCAATGTTCAGTAAATGTTTGCTCATATAATGAGCAAATTCCTGACCAAAGGAAGTACATGTAGTACCTTCTCAACTGGCCATATCGCACACTACTTCATGGAGTAGTTAATAATATAATAATATGATATATTATTATATTATAAATTATATATATAAATATAATAAATTATAAATATATATTATAATGTAATAAATATATTAATAAAGTCAGTTCACTGATACTTTAGCTTTCTAAAGCATTCAAAAAATTTAAACATTTGGAAAATGGCTCCATGTCCTTGGTAAATAAGCAAAAGGCATAGCCAGGACTTGGTTTATTGTTCTGGGGAGAAAATGATCATTGCCCTAAGGCATCAACCCAACATTATGTTTTTATTTCTTTAAAGGATTTTTTTAAAGATTTTATTTATTTTATTTGACAGAGACAGAGATCACAAATAGGCAGAGGCAGGCAGAGAGAGAGGGGGAAGCAGGCTCTCCGCTGAGCAGAAAGCCCTAATGTGGGGCTCGATCCCAGGACCCTTAGATCATGACCTGAGCCAAAGGCAGAGGCTTAACCCACTGAGCCACCCAGACGCCCCAGTGCAGAAACTTCTTAACTGAGAAATGTCTTTGTAATGAAGTATTTACAGGGTGGAAGTTCAGGGACATGGAGTTTACATCTACCCACTAATTATAATATTCAAATGCATGAATGACTTACTTCATCATTCCTAAAGTCATTAAGGACAGTCTGAGTTACAGGATTCTATCCCTACCCTAGTGATCAAGTAAAAGCATCTGCCATCAGTCATTAAATGAGGCCCAGCAAATTCAATCACGTAAAAATGCAGATTTTATTTTTGTGAGATGAGAAGAAAAATTTTTCTGCTAGTACATATCTTCACAAAAACCTCAAAGGAAAAGACAGTAAAACACACAGCCTGCACAGAACTTGTTCTGACCTGAGGAAAGCTACAGGATCGGGGGCAGTCAACTCCTTCCCAAGTTCCTTGCAATCAAGAGCAGGAGCCCAACCACCTCTGACCCCAGGCACTAAAAGGAGGACAGAGACTTATGGACTGTTTCCTTGCCTGAGAATTTCCTTCTTTATGGATTTTACCATGGGTGTGAATGCATCCCTTCTTGACAGTCCATGTGCAGTGGAGGTCATTTAATGGTGCCGGGTCAGAATTGGACTTCATGGTTAGGATGGAGAGTGCTTTTCTCCAGCTGAAGTATATGATAAGCTCTCATTGTCCACTGAGGGTCAATTATTAGGAAAATCTAAGGTTCGTTTAACTCAGTTCTGGATTGATAGTCATACTCCAAAGTTCTCCAGTCCTCGGAAAACCACCAGAAGCCACTCATCCCATCCCCATACCTTCCGGGTCAATGACACCCGAGTTGACAGTTCTTGGTGAATGGTAGAGGTTCTCACCTTCTGCATACCCAGTGACCTCCCTCATGCCCCATCCCTGTAGCACTCAGTGGTCCTAGGGTATAGCCTGGGCTGGACCAAAGACAACTTGGGCTGAAAAGTCCATCTCCCAACTCTCCTTTGTCTGCACAGCAATGGGGTGCTTTCTACAGGAGAGCTGAGTGCCAGCCACACCTAGAAATGCTACCCAAATCCTCAGGCAACATGTTTTTAATATCCTGCTTCTCTCAGGATGTTATTTTTATCATTCATAATTCTCCACATATTTATGGGAAGGAAATACAAAGTAACAGGAAGAGGAATATTCGTATTATTTGGGATTTACAAACAAATAAGTGAATGAATGAATGAACAAATGAATGTATCATCCATCCACTGTCACATTCCTGGCACTGAACACAGTGCCTGGCACAGAAGGAAAAAAAAATAGCTCAAAAATAACAGTTGAGTGAATCACTGTATAAATGAAGTAGTTTGAGCACAAGCTTAATAGTAATGCCAACACCAGAAATTTCCCCAAGAGGACAGTGATTTGAGGACCCATAGGTGATGACAGCAGGATCCCTGCTACCGTGCAATTAATTTTCCTGAATCACACGGTCTACACTATGGTTTTAAACCACTTTCTTGTGTTGTAATTGACACGCCAAAATTCTACCCCCTGAAAATGTATCCTTCAATGATTTTTAGAAAATTCAGAGAGTCCCATAATCTTTAGCACAACTCAATTTTAGAGGACTTCTTATGTCCGTTTTTCAGTAACTTGCTACTGCTAACCTCCACCCCCAGATAACCATGAATCTGGTGACAGTCTCTATCACTGGGCTGTTTCTAGAGATTCCATATTAATAGAATCAGACAGTAGGTAGGCTCTGGGTCTGGCTTCTTTTCCTTAGCATAATTTTCCTGAGGCTCTTCCACATTGTTGCACCTATCAGTGTATCCTAATTTATTAGTGGGCACTATTTCCATATGTAGGTGCTTCTCGTATTGTTTCTCCATTCACTGAAGTGTGAACATGTTTTTGGTTGTCGTGAATAATGCCACTATCAACTTTCACCTAAAAATCATTGTGTGAACACAGGTTTTCATTTCTTTTGAGTAATACCTGGGATGGGATTATTGGGTCATCTAATAAACGTAAGTTTTATCTTTTGAAAAACTGCCAAACTGTTTTCCAGAGTGCCATGTTACATTCCTACCAGCAATCAATGATAGATCTAGTTTTTATAAGACCTTATTAGCGCATCTTTTTTTTAATTACAAAATCTCTAGTGAGGTATATATATATATATATAATTGAGGTATAGAAATACATGTGGTATAAATATACATATATATTGTGGTGAGACCATGAAGATCTTAACTCTTAGCAAATTTCAAGTGTACAATACAGATCAGCTATAGTCACGTGCAGCATATATAATTTCTATAACTTGTTCATCCCACATAACCGAACCTTTGTACCCTTTGTCCAACATCGCCCCATTTTCCCACCCTTAACCCTTAGCAACCATCATTTTACTTCGAGTTTTATTAATTAAACTTTTTTATATTTCACCTATAAGTGGAGTTGTGCAGTATTTGTCTTTCTGTGTCTGGCTTATTTCACTTACCTGAATGTCCTCCAGGTTCAGATGTGGAAACAAGTGTCCACAGAAGGATAAATGATGAGCACTTTATATATGTAATGAACTTAAAATATATGGCAGGAAGGGAGAGGAAAGAAAAGCAAGGGGGAAGAGAGTGGGATGCAAGTATGGTAACAGTAGTTCAGCTGAGCTGGTAAAAAGAGAACCAAGCTGTCAGGTGTGGGTGTGGCTGATTCCAGCAGGAAGCCCAAAATTAATGAGGAGAGCCTTTCATCACTTTCTGGCATGGTAAAGCAAGTGCCTTAAACTGGAGAAAGCGCTCACTTCCCATGTTTCATCTCCCCTGTGGAAATGCACATCAGTCTGGATTCAGGTGGGTCCCTGAGATGTGGGGCTCATTTTACTTTTGTAAAAGCCCCAAACAAAAGGCTCCAGCAGCTTCCTAGGTACGAGGCAGGGAAGGGCTTGGAGTGGAACAGTACTAGGTACTGAGTCAGAGTAACACTATGATGTGTCATCTAGGTTTCCTCCTCATTCTCCCCCGAAGGAGGTCTCTGTAGAGGTGCCAGAAACCGGACTCCTCACACCGGGTATGCAGTGTTCCTGGGTTTTCTCATTCTACCGTGTAGACCTTTATTGATGTTCCTGTTGATCAAAGTGCCTCAGCAGAAGGAAGGTGTCGGTAACGAGCACTCCATTGCTCTACCCTGAAGAGGCAGAGGCAACATAGCCCAGGCTCGCCAGTAACTAGATGAACAACCATGGTTTTTTATCTGAGCGTCTCAGACAGCAGACACATGGACTCAGAGAGATTTTACTAGACGGTGGCCAATTTAAGGATGACATAGCTTTCAATCTATGAAAGTGACAAGATCGGTGCCTTTTGCAGAGTCACGGTTTACTTGGGTCATCCATTCTTTCCTACTAAACCTAACACATACCTAACATGCCTTACACGCTAATTGTACTTTTTAGCAAATGGAATATTCCGTTATTTCAAGATCTCGGAAAAAAAGCCACAGTTGCTTTCATATATGAATAACACTCACAAGGTTTTGTCAAATGACATTGACAGTATTTAAGAAGTACATCAAAAAAAGCTTGGATTCCTATTGACACTGTAAAATTAAAGTTAAAACCAGAAGAAGGTATGAGTCGACATCTGTCTACACAAGCAATTCAAGGAGATTGGAAATATGGAATGAAACTGCCTTCCTGTGCAGTTGGCAATTAGAAATTCTGCTTTGTTAAACAAAAACAAAATGACATATGGTTTTTGTTCAGGTAGAGAAAAAAACTCAGCAATGAGGAATAAAAAGGAATTACTGAAAGAAATGTCCAAAGGCAGTAGGAACATGTGGTATCCTTTGATAGCTTATATTCATTTCAGGCTTTTCAGAATAAATTTTAAGTTTTCATAGACAGAAGGGGAAATTAACATATATATGGTGGAACTTGAACAGCTGATTTATCTGGGCCTGTACCTACATTACTCTCACTTCCATGGGAGAACTAAGACAAGTTCTACCTAAGACCTTCACAACTGGCCTTTCTTTCTTCAGACTTGAATGTCTTTCTCAGATTTCCTTGTGTGCTTTGTAATATACATATAATAAATTACTTTTCCCAAAGTATTACAGCCATGGGTATGGTAATTAGAGTGAAACAAATTGCAGTGGTCATTAAGTAAAATGATGAATTGGTCAAAACCCATTAGAGGCAGAAAACTCAACACTAAGACTGATGAATGATTAAGTGATGTAAAACTTTTCTGTGAGAGGCAGCCCAAGAAAACTCTTCTTCCAGGCCCAGGCAATAAACTCTTTTTAGTGGCACCGGGGATGGACATAACAGGAAGGAAGAGATCTTTGCAAATTTTATTTAATTTAATTTATTTATTTATTTAAGCCTTTTTTAAATTTATTTATTTGAGATAGAGAGATAGCACAAACAGGGGTGCGGCAGTCAGAGGGAGAGAGAGAAGCAGACTCCCAGCTGAGCAGGGAGCCCGAGGTGGGGCTTGATCCCAGGACCCTGGGATCATGATCTGAGCCAAGGGCAGACGCTTAACCAACTAAGCCACCCAGGTGCCCCTGCAAATTTTAATATATCAAGTATTTCATTTTATGGCAAAATGAATTTCTCCTTCAAAAGAGCATCCCTCAACCCACAAAAAAAAAAACAAATTACATATATGTTTTTAAAAATCTTATCTTTTAAAAATTTTTTTTAAAATCTTATCTTTTACCTTTTTTTCTGGAGAATTACTTTTTACTTTTATTTTTTAATACAATGATCTTGTTTTATGCTGTATATCAATTAATATTACATTTTAATATATCCATTTATTCAACATTAAATGCTTGAGAATTTTATCATAAGTACCTCCACCTTATTTACAATTAACAAATATATCTTTTTAAATTCCTCTATCTTCTAACTTTATGCATTATTTTACTAAATATATCACTTGTAATCAGTGAGAAGTTGAATTCTTAAAAATCCAATCCAAGCAGGGGCACCTGGGTGGCTGAGATGCTTAACGTCCGCCTTTTTAGACAATGTATAAACCCAGGAGTGTGGCTATATTTGTCCCATGGGTCATAGTTTTCCTACCCCTAATCTAAGGCAATAGCACAAAATTTGATGATACATGGGAAATAACTTAATATATTCTGCAGCTAAAATGTGATAAAACAGAAGCAGGTAAGATCTCTATTAGGGTGATTTCTGAAGGTTTCTTTAAAAAAAAAAATAGTGTTATTAATGGCTGCCCTGGAGGAATTGCTAAGGTTTAATAGGAATTGGAGAAAATATAGTTATTCTCGGTAAGAAGCCTCACTTGTTTTCCAAATATTTTTTGAGCTAAGGCTAAGGCAGATAAAGAGCCAGTGGACTATAAACAAGACTAATGTCTCTCTGGGCTCTTGGGTGGATAACAACACAAAGAAGTAGAAAGGTCCAGCATGACCTCTCATCAACAAGGCCAATTTGACAGAAGCACAGTAGGATCTGAGACTGGAAAGACTAATGAGTTGATATACCAAGAATAAAATAAAAGGAGAAGCCATTGCTCACTAATTTCTGCAAGGGCTATGAAATTTTCCCCAAGTCAGATGGCCCTGTGAGTTCAAACGTTCATAGTTTCCTTTTAACTGTGTGTCAAAGTTGGCATTTTACATAGCAGTTCAATTCGATGCCAAAGTTGCTATGATGTTTACAGTTAGACGTATGTAATAATTGTCTGAAGCAACGTCGGATATCTGGAATCAAAGACTATACCAACTCATTCACTTCTTTTATACTTATCTTCCACTACATGTAGAAATATTATTTTACATAGAAGGTTAGTATATGCAGAAGTACATTATAAGTACTATCGGTGCTCATCTGTTTTTATATCTCTATCGTTTTTTTTAAGTATTCAAAATTCTCTTCCTCTCGTTCCTCTCATTGGTAGTGGCCATTTCTAAGTCTTCTTTTATGAAAAAAAAAAGTGATGCTCCTTTGCCTAGATTTTTATTTCCTTTTTGTTTGCTTGTTTTGTGTTCGATCAGTACAGTCATGAAGCAGTAAATAATCAGAGACTTTTAAACAACTTACTCTTTCCCTTCAAGCTATTTGAATTGATGCATGAACATCTTGGAATTATCTTAATCATTTAATAGTACACTATCTTTGATATTTCTCATAATTTCCTACGAAAGGATGGCAAATGCCAAAAGACTCCACTGAACTGTTTTACATGCAAATATCCCTGTATCCTTTCGAACAAGAATCAGCATCCAAGGCCAATAGTAACTTCTGGAACTGAGGAGAGATTCAAGTTGATTCAAATTAATCTCTTTTACTTGTACCTATGTGAAGCTGTAAATCTGTGTATGGGTAAAGTTATTTGTAGAAGTGACAGGTTCCTAAGGACAAATATTTTTCCTTTATAACAGATACTTTATAACTTAACTATTTTTTACTCATTATTGAAGTAACTAAAAGTAAATTACATCAGCTGTCTATCGCTTACAAAAAGGTACCCCTCCCCCCAACACACACAGAGGATTGCTACATGTGAAACCACATCAGTGAGGTGAAGGTCAGTGCAAGCTCTGCAACTGAATCAAAGATGATTTTAAAAAATAAGATTTTATTTATTTATTTGATAGAGTGAGAGACAGAACACAAGAGTGGGGAGTGGGTGAGGGAGAAGCAGGCTTCCTGCTGAGCAGAGCTGCATGCCAGGACCCTTGGATCATGACCTAAGCTGAAGGCAGTTGCTTAACCGACTGAGCCACCCAGGTACCCCAAAGATGACCCAAATTAATCAGCTTTTAAAAGTAGAAATGTAGACGCAATTTCACTCTATTTCTCTTAGTGGGTTTTCTTTTTTTTCATGCTCAAATGAAGAAAATGAAATTTTCTTTACATTTAAGTTATTCAGATAATTAGTTATATCTAAGCATAGATACCTTTAGCGAAGTCCCCTAGAGAGTAAAAATGCTGCCTTACACTGCCATTTCTCATAGCTGACTCTCTTACAGCTACTATAACCAAAGATTAAAAAGGAATTCAATGAGTAATTTTAAACTTTTGAATTGTGTCTCACAAATGGGATACTGCCTGGAGACTCTCGGTAAGGTAAAAATAAGTCAGGTTCACTGCGGTCTTTCTGGCACCATCTTCTAAATTTAAACTTTCCTTATCAGATATTCTTCTATAACATATTAAAAGCAACTCTGAAAAGATCAGAAACATATGAACATCACACCGAAGATAAAAGGGGCCAAGGCGGCAAGGTAAAATTTCTGATAAGCTATCAGCTTTCCTATTTCACTAGTTTTCTATGAAAAAGAGTGAATAGTTTGTTCAAACTCTGTTTTCAAACAAACTTGCCAAAATGTTGAGTTTCAGTTTTACTTTGGATAATCGTTAGGAACTTTATTCAGCATTTTATTTGTTCACATCCCTGCCTTCCATTCTAATAAAATGAAAGCCTTCAATTCCATAGTAGAAACAAAACGAAGTCATTAAAGGACCCAGGCGATTGGGAATTTTCAGAACTGATGATGGACCTAAGAATGTTGACTCTGTCCATGTAGACTTGTGGGAGCTCCCTGATTACCCTGTAGGATTTTTAGACAACTTGATCTTAGAAAGAGTACCCAAGTCGGGGGACATGGGAATTCATCTTTGTCCTGCTGCACCTGCTCAAGCAAGTAAATGCTCTCCGTGGGAATGAGAAATGCAGGAGGCAGACGGTCAGGGAGAGCTTCAGCTCCTGACTCTTACCCTCTTCTCTTCATGGCAATTGAAGAAGATGTGGAGAGGTGCAGATGTGGAGAGGTGCAGACCTACAGAGGTCATGCTACAGCACAAACATCATTCAGGACCATCCCCTCAGAACTGGAAATATAGAGGGTGCATTTTCCAGGGCTGGGTGGCCCAGGGTGGCTGAGCTGCTCACTGCACACCTTCCCATCTTCACCTCCTCTCTCCCTGACTGCTCGGATGAGGATGCAGAGTCAGGCAGGAAATGAGTCTCATCATCCATTAGTGACCTCCTGAAGGGCCAGAACAATGCTGACCCTTCCCGATGAAATGAACTCTTCGACTCTTCCTCCCAAGCTCTTGTATTGGCAAGTCTACAGTTCGACTCTGTAGATGCAGAAATGTCACTTTCCTGTTAGGTATGATCTTGGAAAGCAAATAAATATGGGACACAGTACAAAGAAGGATGACAAATGACATACTGAACGCTCACCCCCTTTCACATTGTAAGACTGAATTCCAGTCAATAGAACTGGAAAAACATGAACCCACTGAGTCAAATCAAATTACGTGACTTACCCTTAGTATGTTCGTCTTGATCTAGGGAGAAATGGTCTACGAGAAACCGGGAGCACGAGTTCTTAATCAAACTTCAGATGAGGCTAAGTGCATCACATCATCCTTGTACTTCTGACTTTGCTAGGAAGATTGTACTTCAAATGCTCTATTAATTTAGAGCTGTACCCCAAAATAGTCAGTTGGGGTAAATAAATAAACTAGGCAAGCGGTGTAATGGTTACAAACACTTCTCATCGGTGATTCTGTTTCACTGCTGGGAGGAATTTTCTAGTAAAAAAGCAGACTTAAAGGGCTGCTTGGCTCATCTTGATACTATAAATTCTCTTGAATGAGCTGAGGGGAAGGGAGTCCACCACACATATCATTCCAGTTTTACCACCCCATTAATAATTACCTGTCCCAGTCATGCATCCTATGTACGCCCTTTTTTTCCTTTATCTTCTCCACATTTCCGAACTGTCACTGTCATGTGTGCCCCCAAGCTCTCACCATGTGTATGGAGGAAACACGCAATCAGTGAGTGTGGCATTAAGAACAGGCCGCTCATCAAATTGCTGCAGGATCTTATTGTTTATCATTCAGTTTTCGTCATGCTTCTTCCAACTCTCTGTCTTCTGGCCTCATCGGTATTGATGTGGGGCTTCTGTTTCATCACTCCAGGCTCTCCTACCTGTGCTCTCATGCGCTCCTCATTACCACCACTCTCCCACCTTGGCCCAACCTTGAAAATTGCTGATGTGATGATCATGGGCTACTTTTTCTTACAGATATAGGGTCTGGCTCAGTCACTCTTAGTGTGGCGGTGGACAAAGTGTCTAACCAAACTCTGAAGGAGATGATAGTTCTGGCCTTCCGAGGCTGATGAGAAGATGAGATGCGTCACTGCATGCAATGAACTTCATTCTACTTCTATGTTGTTGGCTATCATCAAGCACTCCCCAGCCTCCTCCTCGTGAGCATACACACAAGGTTTTGCTCCTGTCTTTTCTGGACATCCTTAATACCCTCATGTTTCAATTTTATGCCTTCATTCCTTCTTTGTAGTCTTTCTTTGAAATCTCAACTCCCAATGGACTCTCATTTCCTTGAACTTCTACAAAGATGGCTTCTAACCTTACACCTGATTTTATTCTTCCCAGAGTCTAAAATATGAGTTAGCTTCATTCAGGAATGTCTCTAGGCAAAGCCAAATGATATGAGGTAGTTTTCATTTGTCCGAGTCAGGTGCCTCAGAAGAAGGCACCTGACTCCCCTGGTGCCTTCTTCTGAGGTCTTTTCTGCTTTCTTCTCTACCTCAAAGAACTGTTACATGAATTTATAGGATAATTCTCTTAAAATAATTGAGAATTTTCAAGAGAGAGATTTCACTTAAGTATTAAGACATAGCATAGCACTTTATCTCATAAACATTCAAAAGTAAGAGATGGTAACATAAGAATGGTAAGTGGTCTCGTGTGTGCTAAGAATTTAAACCATGTGTCTCTGAATTATAGATTCCAGCTTAATAGAAATCACTTAAATTAGGAGAAGTTGTTGAAGTTCATTGCTTAGAGAATTATTCAAATTCAAATATGTATCAGCTAATGTGGAGTATTGAAAAAGGACACTATTAAAAGAAAGCAGATGTGCTGAATAGTATGAGAGTGAACATTTTTTTTTACTTATAAAATTTCTTTGAAATTCTCTAAAAACATTGTGTTGTCTTTTAATTAGCTTAATGCTCCAGGGGAAAACCAATACACCTAAAATATTAGCAGCCTACCATTAAAATGTATTCATGCATTTTAGGAATCCATCAGGAGAACAGAGGCTACAGTAAGCATTTTAAGTAGAAGAGTCTTGCTAAAGGAAAGAGCACCTTACGTGACTTCCGGAGCTCAGAAAGCTGCCGCCCATGTTCAGGAAGCTGCCGTAGGCATCTCAGTCCGTTGGATGCAATGAAGTGGGTGTTTCTCATACTCACCTAGGAGCTACAGAAGTTCTCAGGAATCTCTAAAGAGCTCCTGTCCACTGTCACAGTCAGTGGCAGCGAGGAGGGGCTCCCCAGGAGCTCCCCAGGGAGTCAGGATGAACCCTGCATCTGCTGGAGTCTGCCTGCAGCCAGCTCTGGGCATCATGCCTTCTCCTCTGCCCAAAGCCTAAATGATGCACATATTCTCCTGGTGGCAAGACCAGGGGATGAGACAAGGAAGGGGATTCTTTACTTTAAAAATGCACAAACGATGGCAGGCAGCAGAGAAGGCTGTATACTCACTTAACAGTGCAAAGGGATGTGAGTAATCCTGGTGGGTGTGGTGAGGTCTTGTAGTTGGGAGGATGGAGATGGTATTTCCTGTCCTCTCCACATTCACTTTCCATTGACAGAGGCAGGCCACATGGCCCACCAAGCTGTAAAGGAGCCGTCTCTCAGTGGCTACCCGTATGATGGAAAGAGGAACATTAATATGGATGGAAAGTCAATTTCACAATGAACTATTTACAGAAAAGATTCAACATTTACAGTTGAAAAAAATTAATGCTGAGTCTGGGATGTAACATGAAATCTTAGTTTATCAATATAAATTATATTGTTGATCCATTAGATTCTATTCTTATTTATTGAATGATTACTTTCAATATCTTTGAAGCATGCAAGGGTTTTACCTAGGATATGAATATTAGTGGTAAAATGATCCCTAATTTTACTGTGTGAGAGCTTTGAGCTAATATATTAAATTTGCTTTCCTGACAGTCACACTGGTCCTCATCCTGAAGTAAATGGTCACATCACTGGGAATTTGCAGAAAATCTACATCTACTGAAATGCATTGAGTTTTCTGAGGTTTTCTGGGAAAGCAATTTTTATATGAAAAAAGAATGGGCCCTTTTGAGTTTTACTCAATTATACATAGCAAACATGTTTTGCAAATACACGCATTTCATAACCTTGTTTTGTAAAAAAAAAAAAAAAATAGAGTCTTGGCTTGCACTCATTACTGTGAAAAAAATTAGAGGTTACCTGAATTTCTATGGGAAACTCATAGTAAGCAACAAGGAAATGAACGCATTTACGTTTTCTGAAGCACCTTCTATGAAGTTCAGTCTGGAGGGTGATTTGAAGAATCACATAAGCTAGGAGAACACTACACATTTTATTCATCCAAATAAATCTCATTGAGTAGTCTCCAAATGAACGAATGAAGCGAATTCTTTATGTAGCATGTTCACTTCTCTGTCTCTATATGGGGCTCTTAAAATCAGCTATGTTTATTGCCTGCACCTAACAATATCTGCCACATTAATTTTTGTGAATGAGTAAAAATGGAAATTACTGTCTGATGTGCCTGATCAGCCCTTTTCTTCTGAAATGAAAGTGCTAATTCTCTGTGCAGAAGGTTCTTAATTGTGCATTCACATCATAGCAATGCTCTTCCCTTATGCCACAGCCCCCTTATGCTACTGAAGCTCTAATGAAATTCACACCATTCATATAACCTCGTCCCCTACTCTCTTCAGCTGGCAATGTCACATGCATTTTTACTACAGAAAAAGAAAGTCTATGAAGATAGATACACTGTGTTTCCCCAAAGGGACATCACTGTGTTAAAAGCATATGAAGAGTTTTACTCTGTATCCCCAGGTCGTCTTGAGTTATTACCTAAATAGATTGAACCACTAGTCACTGTCTGAATTATAGCTTCTTCAGGGGTTAGCTGCAATTTATTTAAAATCTGAGAACAATTAACAGAAACACTGCACTATGGTATGCAATACTTATAGCTCTGACAGCGATCTACTACAGAACGTGTATTTTCAGACAGTTTTCTTGTTCCAAAATAAGCTTAACGCAAAGGTCTCACCTTGTAGATGCAACATCTAAAAATTTTAGGCAAACTGAATTTGAAACTGCATCAAGCCACAAGGTCATGAAAAGCACATTCCTGTGTAGTTCGAGGATCAGAGTCGTCTTTTAATTTGTGCAAAGTAATGTTTCATACGAGGGGTTTTCAAGCATGGGACTGTGCTGTGCCCATCACGATGCCCAATGGAAGCGGCACGGATCGGACCTGTGGCTGGTCGTGTCAGGGCCTATCTTGGCTGATAGGAGACTGAGAAGCACCAAACACACTCGCCACTTTGTTTTTATAAAGGGGACCTGGAATGAAAGGCAAGAGTAGAAATGGAGTAGAATTCTTCAAAAAGGACCACGAGCTGTGTGCTGTGTATAAAACTTGAGAGCAGGTGCACCCTTCAGACGTCTCAAAACAGTGCTGCAGGTAGCACGGACACTCTCCGTTGTCATGTACAGGTGCAGAGGGGGCTCCTGGGGATCCATGGCAGCAACCTCGCCACGACGGTAACTGGTCCTAATCCGCTCTCGCATGTCAATTACAGCAGTGTTCATTTGGGTCATGGAACAAATTCTGCATCTTAAAATGAGTATGACATACTAAGTAAATAAAAATATACAATTGAGTGGAATTCTAACTGGTAACATTTTCTCTCACTGGCACCCGCATTAACTTGCCGTAGGCCCCCATGAGGACAGGGAAGGTAAATTCCCTGTTATGAGTGACCTCTATGCTTTTTCTCCGATTAACTATGGAGAAGCAAATTGTTATGGAAGGTAGGCAGTGATAAGTAAGTCTTGTCACTTTATCTCATAGACGACCAAACATTCTGAGAACTAAATTGCACATGAATAACTATAGATGTTATTAAAAGGAACGTTACAACAGACTGTCACACCTATTAATCAGACTTGAGGAAATTGACATTTGTTCACCAAGGAAATAGCTTGCTTCATGCAACCGTGTAACATCATTGATGAAGACATGACAATTGATCTTTTTGTACCCTAAATTGTTGGTCTGCTTTTTATCTACATTTTTTATGATATTTAAGACATCACTGACAGTTAGGTTTCACGCTGTTATACAAAGAATAGTATGCCAACTTTCTGTTCTTTGGTAGGCTTTTTGATTAATGAAATAATAACTTAGCATTTATTATAGTTCCATATTTCCTATGGTAATAAAGCAAACCAATAAAGTTTCTTACTTCAAAACAATCAATTCAAATGATTGAAAGTCAACAGAAAAATCTGGATAGAATGTGCAACTCAGATTTTAAGTATTCTAGCAGAATCAATACCAGCATAATCTCTGGTCTGCATGAAATCATTATAAAATGAAACTGAAAAAAGCTAATATGCAAATGGATGAGCTCTTGAGTGTTTAGTACCTCCTATGCGTGCCCTGTATTTTCTGATACATGTTTTTGTTAGTTCCTTAGTGTATTTACATAAGAACAATTTTTTTTCATGAAACAAATGAACGTAAAACTCCTTAGGGACATTATCTTAAAAAATACGGAGCAGAGTTATTACCTGTCAGTATGAGTTCAACTTGAAGGAACAATGGAGATTTCAAATGCTGTGAATTATTCTAATAATGTAGACCATTGTCAGACAACACACAAATTTTGCTTAAAGTTAAAATTTTTATTGATAGTGATAAGAATTAACTTTTTAAAACACTATTTTTGTTTCTTTGTATTTCAAATATTTGCCTTTTGTGTTTTAATTTGATAGGTTTAATTAGTAACAAAGTCATGTACTTGTGTATGTCAGAATTTATATTCCTTTATACAAAGGAGGGACCCATGATGACTTTGAACTGAGAGTCATTTTATTAGTATACTGCTGGTAAAGCCAAAGACGGGGGTGGGTGCAAAGTGGGGATAGGGTGGGGGGTAAGAGAAGGAAAGACAGAGAACACAGAAATGTAAGAAGCCAGGAAGCGATGTGGGGGCATTACGTCTTGGTTTTTAATAATTGGGAATATAAGCCATCCCTTCTGGAGAACATGCTCCTTGTTTGGATGGAACACACCTGATTCCTTCTGCATGCTCATGCAAACCAGTGTTAATGGATATAATCTTGGCAAAATGTTGTTCATTTTTAAAACAACAAGTAATGTGGGTTTTTTTTCTCCCAACTCCTGTAGTAAATGACAGGGTTGGGTTTGTTTGTTTTTCCAAAAGTTAACTGTTTTCCTATAATACCCAATTAGATCATTATTCCAACTCTAGAATGTGCTATTTTTGTGCGACAAGTTTTGCCTATTAGAGATATTTGAAATAATTTCTCCCAAATGGCTCTTATCTGAAGGGATTCCATTCCATATTATTTGCCAAGATAACTAAAATTTTGTTCTATTTCAAAATCATCTTTTCAGAGATCCTTGCCATTGTAATAAGAAAAACAATGTATTTACTGAATACAAATAATGTATTTACTAAACCATGAAAATGTTTAAAATGACACCCAAACACAATGGTGATTTAAACCATTTGCTTGTTTTCCTCACCAACAAATATATGGAAATGTTCAACATGTTTCATGCATTTTTGGAATCACAGGTTTTTTCAGTATTTTCTTCCTAAATTAGCTGTATTATGTAAGAATTATTGAAAATTGATTGCAGCAAATAATTGATGTGGAAGGATCGGTCAAGAAGAATTTAAAAACCCTAAATTTCTTACTTTCCTCATGACTGATCTGGGTTTTATACTCAGATGAAGATGTTTCCTTTCATAAAACTTTCTTAAGTTTGTTCTTCCCTCTTTTTGTTAATCAGCTTTTTTAAAAAAAATTCTCCACGAATGTTATTATTTGGGGACAGTTTGCTATAAACTGCTTCGAATTACTTAAGTAAAAATGCTATAAATATACAAAAATGACTGAAATTGGAATAAATGGTTGGATTATGAATGTTTCAATTAGTGTCTCATTGGTGATATTTTGTACATTAGCTTTGCATACTCAAGTGGGGTCATGGGTTGTTACATGACAGTCCCTCATGACGATTCATGCTCTGTGTGCTGTTACAGAAGTTCACATGAGAGACTATGGACTCTGAAAAACAACCTGAGGGGTTTTGAAGAGGCGGGGGGTGGGAGGTTGGGGGAGCCAGGTGGTGGGTATTAAGGAGGGCATGCATTGCATGGAGCACTGGGTGTGGTGCAAAAACAATGAATACTGTTACGCTAAAAAGAAATTTAAAAAAAAAAAGTTCGCTCTTTCCTTTAACTCCCTCCCTCCCCACGTTCCCCACATGGCCTTAGTGGCAAAATGAGGGAGGTTTAAGAATGGATATAAATAGGGGTGCCTAGCTGGCTTGGTCAGTGGAGTATGTGACTCTTGATCTCAGGGTTGTGTGTTCAAGCCCCACACTGGGTGTAGATATTTGTTAAAAATAAAAATCTTGGGGCCCCTGGGTGTCTCAGTTGGTTAAGTGTCCGACTCTTGATTTCAGCTCAGGTCATGATCTCAGGGTTGTGATATCGAACCTCGCATCCAGCTCTAAGATTCTCTCTCTCCCTCTCCCTCTGCCCCAAACTCACACTCTCTCAATCTCTAAATATATATATATATATATATATATATAAAGGAGTGGACATAAATAATTTGTCCTTCTAGGACTTGAAAGGAAAACCTTCAGTCTACATACTTTTAAAATCTGGGACAATGTCAGAACACCATTTGCCTTATTCATTTGTTTTTCCAGGTTCATGTGGAGACAACCGCCCTCCCACACTTGAAATGCTGTTCAGAGCTGGAGGGTCTTTATAGGAGTAGCAATTAGACTATTATTCTTTTTTTAAAATTTTATTTATTTTTGACAGACAGAGATCACAAGTAGGCAGAGAGGCAAGCAGAGAGAGAGAGGGGGAAGCAGTCTCCCCGCTGAGCAGAAAGCCCGACAAGGGGCTGGGCTCTATCCCAGGACCCCAGGATCACGACCCGAGCCGAAGGCAGAGGCTCTAACCCACTGAGCCACCCAGGCGCCTCTAATTAGACTCTTCTTAAAGTAATGCTTCTTTGAACAGATATTTTATAGTTTTCCGAAATAATGTAAGGAAACCATCTAACTACCAAATGCATGATACAATCTTTACACTATAAATTCAGAGTAGAGATGATTTTTAGGAATACTTGTTTAAGATCTTGTTGTCATGATGTTTTATGTTCAACAAGGTAATATTTTATCTTGATTTCAGTGACTTGCAGACTTCTTTGGTTAGGTTCCAATTTTTCTCTTTTCCCTAGCTAAAAATATCTTTAATTCCTCTCAGTTATGATCACAGTTTATATGAATTCTGTATATGGTGTTCTGACCTTTCTACATCAGGATTTTGTTTTAGCTCCTAGTAACAAAGCCTGACTTCAGAGGTCTGGACTCAGGAGGACTCCCTCCCTCATACTAAAATGCCATGGGAGTCAGCTGCCCGGGGCTTCAAGAACAGCTCCACAAGGCTGACAGGGCTCCAACCTACTTGTGTCTTCCGTCTATACCTTCACCTCTGGCTGAAGCCTCCGGCCGTCAGAATGCCTCACATAACAGGGTGGCGGCTAGAACAGCAGCCCTCCTGCCCTCACATCAACATTCCTGGTAGCATATTCCTCCATGTGGACACCACAGTCAATGAGATCAAGACAAATACTTATAGCGAAAATGGACACAATGGGGAAAACAGATTTTATTTGCTAACGTTCCTAGAGAGTAATTAAATCTAGCCTTGAAGAATGTTAAATTTCCTGAAAAATAATTTTACTTTATTAGAGGCAGATAGGTTTCCAGATTTCATTTTGTAAAACTGTATAGAATATAGCAGCTTAGCAAATCATTCCTTTGGTATTTTTAACCACCCCCCCCACATCCTTTCTTTAGAAACACCAGCCCTCAAATATCCGTGCTGCCACAAATGGTAAAGAACTAAGGATGATCTACAGCATCAATGACTATGACTTGCACACTCTTTTCTTAACAATCTATTGATTATAGTCAACAGTAAGAAAGTAAATCACCAATGATTTATAACACATATGGACCATGAATAGTGTTACATGTCTATAACCCGAGCAAATTGATTTATTCCTGAAGTTGCATATTTATTCATAAGATTTATTAAAATATTTATACCTATCTATATGCAGGGTATAAAGTTTATAGTTGTTGGACTATTAAACAGTTATAAAATGTCAACAACTCATAGAAATTAATTTTCTTTAATGGCCGTTGATCTCCCAATAAAGGCTTATGATACACTTCAGCATCTTAGTAAAATATGAAGCACTTAAAATGGATATTTTTGTAGTGGAGGTAATAATGTTCTCAGCAGCAACATTATAAATTACGTGTGATATGCAAGCATGTTTCTCCCCCTCATGCTTCTGCCACAAATACATTATTAATGCATTAAATCTGCTATGAAAAGAAAGTAACTAAATCACCCAAAACAGTAATACCCACTTCTGTTATCGATCCCATTGAGTATTTTGTACCAAGAGGAAAGTTAAATTAACACTCTGAACCTCATGGGACCCATGCCCAAAATGGTGTTTTGTGTATTACAGCGAAAATTGCATGATATTAAGTCTGTGTCTTGTTTATTAGGTTAGTCTTAGGTTCTCTGAAGATTTTGAGCTGCCTGTGGCTTCCTTGAGCCCTTCAAAATCCATAACTCTTCTCAATATTTTCTTCATAAATTAACTGGAAAAAAAAAAGCAATCTGGGAATTATCTCTTCTCGATCTAGTCCGAGATTTTAGTGTTTTGAAAATGTATCTTAGGGAAGCTGTCAAATTCACAAAAAAATCTGATCTTGGATTGTCTGGTTTATAGGCAATTTCAAGTGCTTAATCTGAATTGCATCATTCAGTCAGTCAGTAACCAAGTATTGACTTGATATCTGTCGCATGGGAGGCGGAACTTTCACATCTAAATGGGGTCTTTAGCTGATGGCTCACTGTCTTATGGACTCTTCTGTATCATCTGAGTTGTGATAAGTCCCACATCAATACTGATCTTTACCCTCCAATGACTTGACTCACACCTCTAGAGCAAATTCCTCCATGGCTCACCCAAACATCTCCATTCCTCACAACCTATGAGTCCAGAAACAGCCAGCATGCCACATGGGTCTTAAATTACCCTGCAACAAGTTTATCCAACTCTATATTATGTTTATTAGCATAAGGACACAAATTCATATGTAAAAATTGAAGTTCTGAAATTTTTCCACATAGTTCATAAAATAGATTATATTCCTTAATTCATGGCATTCTGAGTCTTCATATAACCTAACATTACATGGAAACCAGTGCTTTTTGTGTCTACGCTCTAGATATTTCTCCTCACCAAAAGCCAACAGTCTTCTGACAAGACCAATATACTCTCATGTGAAGGGAGGAGAAAATAGATTTTAAGTGCTGGACAATAACTTGCCATCTTCCCTGACTTCTTACCCAACTTTGTCTTCGGCACTTGTCATATTGAATGAAGAAACTTGACATTAATTACACTTCTGTGATCTGTAACTACTCTTTCTGGAAAAAAGCCCTTCAGAGGATGAAATGGCAATGAGAAAATCCAAGAGAACAGCTCATCTTTCCAGTGCTGTCAATTCAAGTTCGAGTTCCTTTGGGCGATTGTTCAAAGGGGCCTCATTGTCATTTCAGTACAAGGATGCTGAAAGATATCTCTTATTTCGCAGGAAAAAGCAGAAACGAAATAGCATGTTTTCTTCAAGCCGTTTTTCGCATTCTCCTCCAGGAGAGCTTACAGGCTCTTGTGTGCTTTCTCCAGAACCTCAACAGACCACCACCACCTACCTCCAGTGGGGGTATCCTGCTGTGATTATTTGGTTTGGCATCTATCCCCTAACCGAGGCTATTGTGTTATTTTCTTCTGAGAGATTATTACATATTCCTATTTACCTCTCCAGAATTTAGTATAATATTTGGTATATAAAAAATGATCCACACATAGGTAACAAACAAATATATTCACTCTTACAAAGTACATGTAGTTGCCTGATTTTAACTGATGTGTTCATTGTCATTTCTAGTTT
The DNA here is from genome assembly GCA_004024625.1 of Mellivora capensis. Lineage (NCBI taxonomy): Eukaryota > Metazoa > Chordata > Mammalia > Carnivora > Mustelidae > Mellivora > Mellivora capensis. Next base: position 67,073 of record PISX010007676.1, on the reverse strand, counting down.
AGTTTAGGTAAATTGCTGTACCTTATTCATTTTGGATCAATGCACATTTGTGCTCTTATTTTTGTGTTTGGTATACAGCCCAATTCATCCAGTAGCGGAGAATGGAAACTTCTGGTTTCTGCTTATGTGCAACTCTGCCATTCTCCGTCTGAAGGTCTTCAAAAAACAAATGCAGGCTGGATAGATTTTAGTGTGGCTTTCTTGCTTCCTTTAAACCCTTGGTTTAGAGAGAGGGGTTTGTTTATTTGTTTGTTTGTTTGTTTGTTTGTTACTGTGTGTCGATTGCAAGAATGGGCATGGAGTTCTCGGAAATGCTTTTCAATGTACACCGTGAACTCCCTCCCCGCCCCCGCACTAACAGTTTTATTAACACTGGACCATGTTTGCTTCCGGAATTAACATTACTTTGTCAGTATGCCCTTGTAATGTGTTATGGACTCCATTTTAAAGGTTTTTAAGGATTCTTGTATTTATATTCCTAAACTGCTCTATAGCTTTCCTTCCTAGAATATAAATTCAGATTTCAATGCTAGCTCATGTTAGTCTGGAGGAGCTAGACTATGTTGAAGTAAGGAGTGAATCCCCAGTGTCAGTAGCTTAACCAAGAAGCATTGACTCTTTATTTTATCTTATCTTATTTTATTTTATTTTATTCTATTTTATAGAAAGAGAGAACATGAGCAGGAGGGGCAGAGGGAAAGAAAGAGAGAATCTGAAGCAGACTCTGAACTCAGCCCAGATCCTGATGCTGGGCTCGATCTCATGACCCTGAGATTGTAGCCTGAACTGAAACTAAGAGTCAGACACTTAACCGACTGTGATCCCCAGAAGGATCAATTTTTTTTTAAGATTTATTTATTTATTTATTTATTTATTTATTTATTTATTAGACAGAGATCACAAGTTGACAGAGAAGCAGGCAGAGAGAGAGGAGGAAGCAGGCTCCCCGCTGAGCAGAGACCGATGCGGGGCTCGATCCCAGGACCCTGGAATCATGACCTGAGCTGAAGGCAGAGGCTTTAACCCACTGAGCCACCCAGGTGCCCCCAGAAGGATCAATTTTTAGCTGAAGGTACAGAGGCAAAGCTGTTAAGACAGGGGGCTCTGCTCCACAAAGTCACACAGGGACTTTGACCCAAAGAATTACTCATCTTCACCATTTTCTGAACACATCGTCTGGAACATGAGATCTTTGCTGTCACTGAGGCAGAAAGAGCGTGTGGAGATCTTACCATGGCTGGGGCCATGCTAGCCAACACACCCAAATGTCATGTGTTGTAGCTCTTTAGCAAAAAGGAGACACGTGGCTGAGCAAGGGGCTGTGTTGTATAGCTTTTCACGTGCCTCAGTGCTGCATGGTGTGCTGCTCAGCCACGGTAACATCTAACATATTACTATATTTGGCATGTTCTAGAAGAGTTATAATACTTTATGGCCTCTACTTCCTAGGAGTTCTGTGAGGATGAGACAAGTTCATGTGAGTAAAGCAAACAGGGTCAGACGTGTAGTAAGCACGAAAACCTGTCTCCTTTTATAATTACTACCCTGAGTAGTAGCAACACTGGTGGCGGTGGAAGGGGTTGAGATAGTGGCAGTGGCCATATTTGCAGGAGTAATAATATATATCATAGCAGCAATGACAACAGCAATACTTGTAGTAACAGTACTCACGGGGATGGAAGAACGGCAGTGCCTGTACCAGTAGAAATAGTAGCACCCATAGGATCAGCAACAGTAGCTGTAGTATTATCAGTACTGGGGAAAGTAGTAGCATGATTACCAGTGGAGGCAGGACTCCTGGCAGTAACAGTTAGTAACAGGGCGGCAGTGGTCATTGTAATAATTAGTAATAGGGCAACAGGAGCAGTAGCAGTAGTAATAGGAGCAGCAGTAGTAACGGTGATGGTCATACTAGTGGGAGTATAGAAACAGCCGCACTGGTGGGAGCAGGAGAGCACGAGTGGCCGTAGGCTCAGTCATAGCCTTTTTACTATGACTGGTCTAGGTGGGCTCATTTTGTATTTAAGCTGCTTTGATTCACTCAACTTCTTAAATTCATAGAGTGATTTCCTTATTGATTTGGGTTTCGGTTGATGATCACACTTCTGTCTCAGTCTCTCCTTCTCTTCTGGGATGCTAAGTATATGGAAGTCAGACCTTTTGGCTCAGCCTGTTTGGAAGCTCTCGATATCCTCTGGTTATGGGGAAGTTTCAACCTATTTTGTTATAGACAGTTGGAGTGAAACATATCATTTCATTCCAGTAGGTCTGAGCTGACTCAAACTCAGGTTGAAATTCTAAAACCTCTGTCCGCTCTGATTCTCCCCTGCTTCTCCTGCGTAGCCCCCCAAGGACCAAACTCAGAGGCTGTGGTGGTCCCAGAGCGCTGAACCTATCTCAAGTGCTCAGCTCTGATTCCTATTTCCTTCCTGCATGCTGGAAATCTACTGAAAGCTACACCCTCACATTTGGCTTTTGTCTACCTAGATGGAGAATTTTACAAATGCTTAGGGGGGCATACAACAAAGTGTCAACTTACCCCTCAGCACTTTTTTCCTCCAGGATTGTGTTCTCTCAAACATGAATTGTTACCATTTTGGTTCCAATTATGTCTTTGGCATAAGATCCTAGAAAAGCAATTGTTAAGTAACAAAGTCTCACCATTAATGAAACTTTTGACATCTGCTGCTGAATTGTCCTTCCCGAAGATTGAATCAATTCACTCTCTTAAAAGAATGTATGGCACAAAATATACCTACTTGTAAAGTGATTATTTACTAGAGTCTCTTACTTCGACACAGGCAGTAAATGAAGATGAACAAAATTGAAGGAGTGGTTTTATCTGTAAGAAAATCCTTCCATAAGTTAGAGGGGAATTGTGATGGCAGAGAATTCTTTTTAGCTTAATAGGAGAAAATAAACTAATGGCTCTTCCTTGGTGAATTCCAAGCATCATAAAGAGATGATTATAAATTTAGCATTAGACAACATATCAAAGGCTAATGTTACAGAGAATTTATAATTTCACTCAACTGTGAGAAGAGATAAGTCTTTATCTTTCCCTCTCCCAATTTGTGTATATTTTCCCATCAAGCCATACATGATACTTTATGCATGTTAACAGAGTCAAAATGATTTGAGGTATGGGACTCTACCTTTTACTGTTTACATGTAATGGCACCTGATGCATTGTGGGCACTTAATGGAAACATGTTGAATGAATCTTTCTTTGAAGTTTGTGGACTCAGCAACATCCAAAAAATCTTTAACTTAAACTACAACACAAGATTTGGTTTTTTCTAAAATATCTTTGGTGAGGAACAAATAGGTTCCTCTTCTCTTGGTCAGAACACTTGATCGGTGCCTCCCAGGCATGAAGAAGCCTGGACCAGTCACCACAGGTCAACTACTGATTAAAGAAAGTTCTGCAATTCATGAGCTCAATATCTAATTGGATGTACTTTATTATATTTTTTTCAGATTCAGAACTTTTCTTGCTCATGCAGCTAGCATCCAAAACAGAAAGGATTGTTATTTTTATAATACTAAAACTAAGGCTTAGAAACTGACCCTTTCATGATGGATGCCCTTGTACTACCAAGATCGGTAAAGTATGAACATTAGGACTCAGACCACAGGTGCTCCCAACAGTGGAGTCCCCTGGTCTGAAGAGGTATTTACAACTCTTTCACTCACATCTCTCAGTAGAGAGTCTCCTTGTACCAAAAGCCTCATGGTCCTGTTCACCCGCGGAATTAAATGTGTCTGCAAGGCTTCAGGCTCATCCTAATACATGTTCTCTCCAAGCATACGTTTTCCAGAGCAATGGAGCCCAAGTTTTGGAGGAAACTATTCATCAAAGTGTCATCCCTTAAAACTTTTAAATTATGGTATTTAATATTCCTGTGACAGTCATGATTTTAAAAGGCCTCGAGTCCATTTTTTATTAGATTAAAACTTAAAAATTCCCAACAACTTTATGTTCCAAGGAATAAAGTATCTTCCAAAATATAGGCATTTTGCAGAATAAGGTCAAATAGTGGCAAACCTTCTGAAATATCCCCTTGCAGATTAACTCAGCGATATCAGAGCTTGATGGTTTCTGCCTCCATGATTTGGATATTGTTTGCTCCTTTGCTAAACCAGGTAAAATTTAATTATCACTGGAAAGTATTTTACCACAACAGGTAAAAAGTAAAATGGTGTACCTTTAGCAAAAATATCTTTTGAACTTCTTAAATGCAAATTTATGAGCAATAGAGGGTATACAGAATAGAAAGAAGTCAAAGACATCTGTATATTGTAGTATCAAAAAATGTTACCGAGAATATTAATGTATTCTCTGAGAAGGGGAGCATAGCTGTTCAAATGACTGAAATTTGTTAATTTTATGTGAATAGATAACATTTTCTTTTATTAACTTCAGTTATGCACAATATACACATCTTACTATATAAAGTTTGCTTAATTTTTAGTATGAAGTCTCGGGGCATCGATAGTGATGGATAACGGGAACAGATCTATAAAGACTACCTCTCATTCATTTTTGGCGTTGCCTCATCTTTTATTAGTTTATTTATACTACTATGTGTGTTTCACTTTTATGAACCATTTGGAAATATATCTTTAAGATCATGTCCTTCCCTCTGACTACTTCAGTGTGTGTTTTATAAGAACCAGCTGTTCTCAAACATAGTCACAGTAGAGTCATCAACTTCAAAAAAGGTCATATTGACTTAATTTCATCAAATTGATATTCCATGTTATAATACCTTCATTTGCCCCTAAAATATCGTTTTTAATATTCTGTTCTTCTCTGGTACAGATCTGGTCTATGATTATAAATTGCTTTTGTCATCTCTCTTTTGACTCCTCTACTTTTTCAGATTGTTTTTGTCTCTTGACTGATATTTGGAATGCAGGCCGGGTATTGCATAAAATTTTTCTCAGTTTGGGTTTGTCTGATAGGTCCTTGTGACCTGCTTCGGTTTGTGCATGACCATCCGGATCAGACATGGTCCCCATTGTCCACAAAGTCGTGTCCGCATTCAGGTCTGTAATCTGAATTTTGATCATCTGGTTGAGCTCTTATCTGTTGTTTCCACTGTATACTTAACGATTTTTCCCTTTCTATTTCCACAGTGAGAAGTCTGACTTGTAATAACATTATCACATTTACTCATTTGCTCAATTCTACAACATACACAGAATAATTTCAGATTCACTGTACCTGTACAAGCACAAAAAGCAAACCTAGTAATAAGAGGCAAGATTTGTTCGTATGTGATTCAGGTGATGAGAAATCTTGGTTACTGTATATTGGATCATATGTTACAGTAATTCTGATAATCGCTCCTCATTAAAAACTGACCCAAGCCTTTCTGATACAGATTCTAAATACTGGTTTTCTTTAACATATATTTTTATTACTTATTTTTACAGTATTTCATCTCATTGCACTGCATGTATCTTTGTAAACTTATCAATCGATTGGCTGCCTGTGTGTAACACACACACATATATACACACACATTCATATACGTAATAAGAACCCCTTCAAACAAGAACAGTTATCGATTTGCCTCCTGATTCTGTGACTGAGCAATTTAGACTTGGCTCATTCCAGTGGTTGCGCCACTCTTTGCTGGGCTGGCTCACACACATCTGTGCTCAGCTACGGAGGTGTTGGCTGGGCCAGGTGATCTCACTTGTACACTTGACAGTTGGCTGTTGGTTGGCCGAGAAGGGGGGACTGGAGCATGTGTTCTTATTATCCAACAGTGACTCAGAGGCTGCTTACATGGAAGTGGTGTTTTCCACGAGAAGGAGTAGGTGTACAAGAGCTCTTGAGGCCTGGGTTTGGAGCTGGCTCACCTTCATTCTTCCAAATTGCATTTATCAAATTATGTCATAAGACCAGAAAAGACTTAAGGGGTAAAGAAGTATAGTCCACCTCCTGAAGAAGGGTATGGAGAGTCACAGTGGACTGTTCATGGTACGGAGAGACGTAAAGCGTTCTGACCCATTTCATAATACACCAGAGGTTCCTTAAGTCTTTTCAGGAAAGGATATAGTTCAAAAAACAAAAAAAAAAAAAAAAAGAAGCAAAAAGGAAATTTTGTATACAAAATACAAAATACATTGGTGGTTATGAAAATGGACATAAAAATCCACATGCAAATTACCTGTTATTTGGCTTTTTGATGTTTCTCTGTCACTGCTTCACCTTCTCAGTTATGTAACACAAATATCAAAGTGGCTCATAGCCTCTTTGAAGGTCTATCAGGAGGGCAAGGGCTCAAGGAACAGATTACTTTTCAACCCTGATATTATCCATATGTAAATGATCCAAAGAAAATGTCATTATTTTATTTGTGTGAGAATTTAAAAGATCTTTCAGTGACGATTGCATAAGATAAATACAAGATTTTTTTCTTCACTGAAAGAGAAATCTTTTCTGAAAAAGATTCTGAAAAAAATCTTCAGTGAAAAAGATGCTTCTTTTTGTTCCTCTATGATGTCCTTCACATTTTGATGGTGTTTCCCTTCTTCTCTCTCCCTCTTTCTCTCTCATTCTCTCTCTCTCTTTTATTCTCTCTCTCTCTTTGTGAAACACTTGATAGGTAAGATAGATAAACAATGCCAAACACCAAGATATTTCAAGGATTCATTTCAAATATTTGACTCAGTAGCTGGGAAACTGTGGAGCACACTTTTATTCCTTCAGCTTTATTGATGTATATATTTGACATATAACATCATATAAGTTTAAAGCATAAAATGTAATGATTTGATACACATACATACTGCAAAGGGATTGTCATACTGTGGTTGGTTAACACCTCTATCACATTACATAATTACCATCTTTGCATGCCTTGAGGACATTGGAGATCTACCTTCTTAGCAGCTTTCAAATGTCAGAATTCTTGACTGCAGTCACCTGCTGAGTATCAGATCCCCAGAACTTATTCATCTCACAACTGGACGTTTGTACCATTTCAGCAACATCTCCCCATCCTCCAACCCCCAAGTGGGCAAATTCCATTCTAGTCTCTGTTTCTATGAATTCTGCTTTTTTTAGATTCCACATGAAGTGAGATTATACAGTATTTTTTCCCCCTCTGGCTTATATTGCTTAGTATAATGCCCTCAAGGTCTACGTATATTGTTGAAAATGACAAGATTTCCTTCTTCTTTATGGCTGGATAATATTACTTCCATTTACACACACACGCACACACAGACGCATACACACACCTATATATATGCACACATACATACCCCATTTTTTGATCCATTCATTTATCCATGGACACTTACATTATTTCCATTTTTTGGCTTTATGAATAATGTTGCAATGAACATAGGAGTACAAATATTTTTCAAAGATAGTATTTCATTTCCTTTCGATGTATACCCAGATATGGGATTGCTGGATCCTGTGGTAGCTCTATTTTAATTTTTGGAGGGAGATTATGGAATTCTCTTGAAACATGAATATCTCTCATATATACATTAGATTTTTCCATGGTTTCTGGTCTTATTCCATATTTTCTCCACCGATGTATGAGATATTCTTAAACGTTTCTAAATATAAAATGTTTTCTCTACTTAAATTGGTAAGCAATCATTTAATTCTTCCAGTTAAGAACCTCAAAAACATGGGGATAAACACAAACAGGATAAAGTTATCAGGTACATGGCATGGTCACTGGATACATATGGTCTATGCAAGTTTGTTTTTAACCCAGATACTTCCCCATTCTTCCAATTTCCTAGGCTGGGTCTCTATAAGTCACCAGTTTAAAATTTACATATCAAATTTAAATTTAAAATTTACATATCAAAAATAGCACTTTGTTTGATTTACCAGTTGCTGACAGTTTCCTATTAGTAAACTTATTTATAAAAATAAAAACACAAAAGTACTTTCAAAAGAATATTTTCTTAGAGGGGCACCTGGGTGGCTCAGTGGGTTAAGCCTCTGCCTTCCGCTCAGGTCATGATCCCAGGGTCCTGGAATAGAGCCCCACATCGGGCTCTCTGCTTCCTCCCTCTCTCTCTGCCTGCCTCTCCACCTACTTGTGATCTCTGCCTGTCAAATAAATAAATAAAATCTTTAAAAATATATATTTTCTTAGAAATAATCCATATTTAGAGATAATGGCACCTAGAGCAAAACAACATAAAATTAGAAGTCAAGATTAAGGGATTTCTGAATTTTCTACTGGATTTCTGCCTCACATTTTAAGCAAGTCACTTAAGATATTAAAACAAATACGACAAGGGGTGGCTCGTCAGTTGAGTGTCAGACTCCTGGTTGTGGCTCAGGTCATGATCTCAGGGTTGTGAGATCGAGCCCTGATCTCTCTCTCCCTCTGCTTCTGTCCCTCCAGGGCCTCCTTGTACATGGGCTCTCACTCTCTCAGGAAAAAAAAAATTATACATATATATATGTGTATATACATACATATATATACACACATACATACACACACATTTTTATACGTTAACATATATTTTGAAGATACTTATGTTCAAGTACTAGGCATTAAAAAGCTGCTCTCCCACTGTTAAAGACTGTAGAGTTGCTATTTGAACATTACTGTTTGGCGATAAATGCGTTTTCAGACGTGCAACGTAACTGCTGTCCCAACAACAGTTCACTGAAGTTGGGAAATTTTCCTGATGAATGCTCATTTCCTTACCTTGTCTGTATTCCATAAAAATTATTCAGCATACTCAAAATATTATGGACTATTTTTTAAAGGTTTTATTCATCCATTTGAAAGAGAGAGAGACAACATAAGCAGAGGCAGATGCCCCACTGAGCAGGGAGACTGATGTGGGGCTCGATTCCAGGATCCTGGGATCAAGACCTGAGCCAAAGGCAGAGGCTCAACTGACTGAGCTACGCAGGTTCCCCAATGTGAGCTATTTTAAGAGAAAATGATTTTCTGGGGCTGTGTGGAGGATCCCTACATAGAGTTGTGTTAGGAGCATAAAAATACCAATCTCTAATAGGAAAATATTGAGAAATGTGTCAGTTCTCTGCTTTGCTTATACTTCTGATAAAATCCTATTCTATTAATCAAATACAGTAAAATGAATGTGACTTCCCAATCTGATTTATAGAATTATGTCACTGCCTGAAATCCCCAGGTTCGACACAAGCCTCCTTCTCTCCAAATGTGAAACATCTCAGGCACCGTAATCAAAGGGATGGTCGTCCTTGCTATGGTAACAGGTCGGCAGCGAAGGACAAGCCAGGGACAAGGACATCCAGAGAGACAGGAGTGGCCCATTCGTCTCTCACTGACAGTGAAAGATGACTTTTACTTACAAAGTTGTTCTAGATCATCTTAAATATAGTGAAAACATATCCTCTTTGCGTTACCAGTGTTGAAAGCATTGCCAGGTTAATTGCTTAAATGAAATAGAGCAAACATAATTCACCCCTTCCTTAATGACCTGAGGGCGTTGCTCTGAACTTTCAGGTTTTGTGATGTCCTGAGAGCTGTAGGCTTTTCAAAGAGGCCCCCGTTCTCATTAGCCTGTATTTACCTTCTGCTCCTGAGCAGATTCAGTCCGGATTCTCAACCTCCCCATCACCAAACTGAGTCCTCAAGTTATGCGGCTCTGTTTCTCAAATCATCCACCGGGCAAGACTTTACCAATGTAAGATGGTATCATCAATCTTCTCTCTGCGTTTGTTTCGTTCTGATCTCATGCGACTGACGCCTGCGGCCATTCTAGTTGTCCATAAGATGTCAGAGTGAAGATATCAGGGGACAGCTTGATGCTGTAGCCCTGGGCTCGCAGAAGAGGTCAAGGCTAGAGATTTTCATTGAGGAGGGAGCAGTATGGAGATGGTATTTGATGCCCACACAGAATATGGAGATGGTATTTGATGCCCACACAGAATATGGAGATGGTATTTGATGCCACACAGAATATGGAGATGGTATTTGATGCCACACAGAATATGGAGATGGTATTTGATGCCACACAGAAGTAGCATTTACTGTCATGGAATAGTGTCTTAGTTCGGGCTACTCTAATAGAACCACAGACTGGGTGCCTTAAACCACAAGAATTTTCTTCTCACAGCTCTGGAGACTGGGTATCTAAGACTGGGGAACTGGCGTGGTTCTGGTGAGAGCGCTGCTCCTGGTTGGTAGACAGCCGTCTTCTCATTCTGTCTGCCCGTGGGTAAGGAGAGCAGAGGAAGAGAGCAAACTCTCATGTCTTCTCTGCAAAGGGTGCTAATCTCATCCTGGGGTCTCCATCCTCATGACACAATCATGTCCGTGGAGATCCACCTCCTACCAGCAACACAAGAAGTCATGCCGGTGTAGACGCCCAGGCAGGTGATACCGTGCGATGATTGCTGGGAGAGAAGCAGGGGGTGAAGTGGTGTAAGGTGAGAAATGAGATGACAAGTCGGTCGTCAAGGGGCTTGGGTTCTATCCCCAGTATAACAAAAGAGAGGGGTGCCCTTGGGTGTCAGTCAAAGATCAGGCTCTCCTTGAGGCAGTCAGACACGTGCTGAGCAGCTCTCTTGTCCTGGGCTTTTGCCTGTAAATCGGGGGACGTTATATTTGCTTCAGAGAGTTTGTATGTGGACTAATGCACATACTTTGGTGACAAGTCTGAAAGGGCATTCGTTTGTTCCTCAACAAACATACCTCCCCCAACCCATGTTTCCAAGTCATTCGAATAACAACTCCACTGGTATTTTTTTGGATAAATCATTCGAATAACAACTCCACTGGTATTTTTTTGGATAAATCAGTGTAATGCATTGTGTATTACCCTTACTCATAATCTCCTACAAACTTGTCAAATCCTGATCAAACATATTTTCTTCTTGGTCTCCTCTCTTCTCTACACTGTTTTAATTTCTGTGCCCTCCAACTCTCAATATTTGAGTTTTTCATTTATATCTCTGTATTTTCACAAATTGATTTAACAGGGTACACCCATGTTTGGGGGGACAGATACCCCAACAAGTGGAGCCCTCCTTTCTGGGAATGCTTGAACTTTCCCGACTCCCCAAAATAATTAAAACATGAGAGTAAACCTCCTCAGAATAACAACACCATTTCTTATGTATTGAGCACTTTCATTTTGTCACAAACTGTCTTGGTTACCGATGGTGTAAATATTCTTTTTACACCGTTTGTGTAAATAAAGAAATGGTTACAGAGGATGAGGAACTGGTTCATAATCATATGTTTGGAGTGAAGACAGAAATTTAAGTTCATCCAAACCTCACTGTGCACAGATTCCAGAAAATATGAAGATTACATTAGGTTAACAAAAAAAAAAGCTCTTGTACTCCCTGTTATATTTTACTGTAATAGTATGTGTTTGGAGTGTATTAGACTGTAATTTAACTGTAATTTAGATCTGAGCATATGTGAAATATTAGGAGGAAAACCAGAAGAACTGCATAAGGTTATTCACATAAATTTGAAGTCATCTTCATAAACTTGTGTAAGAGGCAGATACTGAGATTTACCTGTGATTGTTATCTTGTGCAGCACCTAGGAGTAATTTTTAAGAGTTATTATGATCCGTTTCAGACATATGAGAAGTTAACTTGCTAACTACCCATTTGGCACAAGAACGAGTGTTTGTTGTTCTAGTTCTGTCACGTCGAAGCCAAAATCGATTCAGGTGATTTTTTTTAACATGAGACTCTAAGTGGGATGTTATACTAGTTTTACAGCAGTGAGCCCTGTAATTGTCTGGATTTTTCTAAAATGTGCTTATTTAAAAATTTACTGTAATTTCATTATAAAAGTTGGATCCCAAAGTCGGTTTTCTTAAGTGGAAGAAAGAATTTGACTTGCCATGTGTGTGAGATGTTTCTACTTCAACATTTAATGGACCAAAAATGAACACTCTCATCAAAAGGCACCCATCACTGTTGTCCGTTTACGTGGAGGATTTGGCGTCATCTGCCTACCCTGAAAAACACTTTGCTGTCCATAATGTATCACTACTGCGCCTTATCAAAGTCAGAGAATTTACCCCGTAATGTGCTTGTTCTCTGATTGAATGTATTATAGTTTCTTTTTTTTTCTTCTTTTTTTTCTTTTTTTTAATTTCTTTTCAGCGTAACAGTATTCATTGTATTATAGTTTCAACCCAGTTTAATTTTAGCTTTGCTGTGATTATCATTACATCATAAAGCCAAATAGCATAGATTGTCTTCACCCACACATAGTTCATAATCAAAGGGAAGTAATCATCCTTGATGTGAAAGGATGCCCCATTTCTCATTTCAATTCTAACCTTAAATAATCCATCATGTTCCTAGTTCATATTTAGATGGTGCTGTCATCTACGTATCTGGAATTATGAATGAATGAGTGAATGAATGGGTGAGTGAATGAATGAATGAGGAAAAAGGAAAGGAAAAATGCCTACCTCAATTGCCCACTCAAGAAGTATCATACAATCATGATGTGTTCTCTATCTGACGACAGAGCGTAATTCTAGACGTGTATGTGGACGTACACATGCAAACTTACACAACCCTGACAGCATATTATTCCACATACATCTGGGCATATGCTATTTTCCATCATTTCCCATATGCTATTTTCTATTTCTCCATCAAATATTTCTATCAGCTTTCATTTTTCTAATAACTATTTATAGTCCAGTTAAATGGCAAATACTGTCTCTTCACAGGTCAACTTGGGTCCCTCGGCAACATCCGCCATGTTGGAGAATTTACTGGAAGGTAAATGTTGTGACAGCCTCTGTGTCACTTCTGTCATTTCTGCTCAGTAGCCACATTCTCCCCCAGTTCTCAGTATATTTAATCTCTTCTGCAGATTTATGGCCCAGCCTTCTCAGGACACGTTTCTTTGTATCACCCTCTTCTTGGAAACAAGACTCAAATTATATTCCTGACTTGCAGATGTTTTGCCCTTTGGTTTTTCAGAGTGAGAGTGAAGGGGGGAGAGGACAACATGAATAGAAATACTAAAAATTGGCAAATCTTATCTCTGTTCCTGGATAACAGTTTTACAAAGGAGAATTCACTTGTGATGCTAATAATAGAAACAATTTGTTTCATTAATGAGTATTGTCCTGATTTCTAGTTGTAATGATTGTTACTAAGGGTGTAGTTTATATTTTGTATGCCTTGAGACATCAATTTTTGTAAAAACTTTGGGTGTTTTTCACTGGGAAATCTGTGTTTCATTATTCACGAGTGCATTGATCTCTTTGCTTCGTTATTAAGAATATATGTCAGATAAATCGAATGCTACTCCTCTTTCTCCCTCCCTCTCTGTGACTGTATTTCTCCACCCCTGTATCTTACCTCTTTCTTTACTTATTCTGACCTTCCAAATGCTTTTCTATCCAGCTAACCATAACACTGTGCTCCTGGACATTAAGTATCCCTGGGCTAGGAATAAGAGAATAAATCCATCCCAAAAAACAGAAGACAGAAGTTTCTCTGATGCAGCAGAGTAGAGAGCAAGTTAAGTAATTTAACAAAGAAAAGAGGAAGCCACGCCCATCAGCCTACAGAGATGTGGCAGCTCTTATCTCTATGCAGAACAGCAGACGCAAGGCTACACCCAGGTTAGAACCAAAAGTCGTCACCTCACACTGTCTTCAGGCGACAAGATCCACAAAAGATAAAGCGCAACTTTTTAACTACCCAAGGTTAAAAAATAGAAAAAGAAAATGACTTAGTTTATTCAAGAACAAGAGAAAACAAAAGCAGTATTTTCTTTATTAATATAAAAATGTTTATTTTTGCCATACTATTTCTTTTTTTTTTAAAGATTTTATTTATTTATTTGACAGACAGAGATCACAAGTAGGCAGAGAGGCAGGTGGGGGCGGGGGGGGAACAGGCTCCCCACTGAGCAGAGAGCTTGATGCGGGGCTCCATCCCAGGACCCTGGGATCATGACCTGAGCCGAAGGCAGAGGCAACCCACTGAGCCACCCAGGTGCCCCTGCCATATTATTTCTTGACTGTTATGCATTAGTCACATTATTAACCTAATAACCTTGGCGATCATAGTATAAAAGTCATATGCACAAAGTGAAGTAGAGTGAGTTTATAAAAACGTGTTTATATGTTTGACATTGAACATTTAAAAAAATAAGAATATGTGGCAAATTTGCACAAGCACATAATAGTTTTCTAGATTACAGAATACATATTATGGGTTGTGATTGATATATTTAAAATGCATCATTTAGTTCCTATTTACGTTTCTCCCATCATTCCAGGAGTTTGCTTTATGCAGTGCAGTTTGGTTTTGTTGTTGTTGTTGTTGCTGTTTTGTTTTGTTTTGTTTTTGATGGAGAGAGAGAGCACAAGCAGGGAGAGTTGAAAAGGGAGAAGCAGGCTCCCTGCCAAGCAGGGAGCCTGATGCGGGGCTCGATTCTAGGACCCCAAGATCACGACCTGAACCAAAGGCAGTCACTTAACCAACTGAGCCGCCCAGGCACCCCTCAGTGTGTTTAATTCATACAGTGAGACAATGACAATGGTGAGCTGTGTTCAGTCTTCAAGGACATGGAGCTTGGCTTGGATACATTGGGTATCTGATTTCATCATCAGTTAATGCTTAATTTGAAAATACGTATATTAAGATGAAATGTAAGTGGACACTGGAACATGGGACATAGTTCTACCCAACAACAAGGATTATGTGCAAAATGTCCCACCCTCCAGGCATTTTTGTCTTCTTTGATAAGAATTTTTAACTCGGGCATTCATAGTCAATAAGCTGTTTGTCTTTTATTTTCATTTATTTATTTATTTGTTTTGGCTATGAAGTCTATGCTTTTTTTTTTTTAAATTCAATTATCCAACACATAGTACATCATTAGTCAGATGTAGTGTTCAACAACTCATCAGTTGCATATAACACCCAGTGCTTTTACTGATTGATTTGTTTTGTTTTGTTTTTATTCAAGTATAAACATATTAACATACAGTGTTCTATGAGCTTCAGGTGTACAGTGTAGTGATTCAACAATTCTCTACATTTATCAGTGTTCATCAGGATAAGCGTACTCTTATTTCCCTTCATCGATTTCACCCCTCCCTGCGCCCCCTCTCCTCTGGCAACCACCAGTTTGTTCTCTGTATTTAAGAGTCTGCTTTCTTCCTGATAGAGAGACAAATCTCATGAAACACACTGAGGGTGGCTAGATGGGGGGGGGGGCGTGGAGGGTGGGGAGATAGGGTGGCTGGGTTATGGACATTGGGGAGGCTGTGTGCTGTGGTGGGCACTGTGAATTGTGTAAGCCTGATGATTCACACATCTGTACCCCTGAAACAAATAATACATTATATGTTAATTTTTTTAAAAAAGTCTGCTTTCTCACTTGTCTCTTTTTTCCTTTGTTTGTTCATTTGTTTTGTTTCTTAGATTCCACATATAAGTGAAATCATATGGTATTTGTGTTTCTCTGATTCATTTCACTTAGTGTTATACCCTCTCATTCCATCCATGTTGTTGTAGATGGCAAGACTTCATTCTTTTGGGGGGCTGAATAATATTCCATTATGTATATCACATATTCTTTATCCACTCCTCTATCTGTGGCCACTTAGGTTGCTCCCATATCTTGGCTATTGTAAATAATGCAGCAATAAACCTACAGGTGCATATTTTTGAATTTGTGTTTTCATTTTCTTTAGGTAAATACCCAGTGGTGGAATTACTAGATCATATATAATTCTATCTCTAATTTTTTTGAGGAACCTCCATATTGTTTTCCACAGTGGCTGCATCAGTTTGCCTTCCCACCAAAAGTGCAGGTGGCTTCCTTCTTGTTATTTCTTGTCTTTTTGATTTTAGCCATTCTGACAGGTATAAGTGATATCTCACTGTGGTTTTAATTTGCATTTCCCTGGCAACTAGTGATGTTGAACATCTTTTCATGTGTCTGTTGGCCATCTGTATGTCTTCTTTGGGTTCAATAAGCTGTTGAAATATAAAGAATATTATTCTCAAAAAAAACAAGTTATTTTTTCATTTAAAATTTCTAATGGGTAACTTTCAAAAAATTTTAGTAGTTTTTGTGGGTTTGTTTTTTTTTTTGGTAAACGATTACATATGTGAATATATTCTTAGTAGAACTGGTCAAACATTTTTTAGCCTTTGAAGGCTTAGGGATATGAAGAAAGACATCAACTATTGAATGGTTTCTACAATACAAAACCAGTCTCAGGATTTCTTGGTCCCAGGCTCCTTGAGTTACTACATTTATTCTTTATAGTTTTTTCCCTCCTTCTCCCCTGGTGTCAAGCATATCTATCAATTGAGGAATTTAGTCAGTGGTGTATCAGTTCTGCTCTGGGAAGCTGTATGACCAAACTAAAAGTACGGGGAGAAAGTAAGTTAGATCTAGCCTATCAGAAGAGGGCTAGAAACATCGTATTGTCCCAGAAAGTAAGGACATGCTCAAAAGAAAAACAAACAAACTCATTGTCAAAGGAGCATAGGAACCAACCAAAAGAGCTCCTAACAGCCAAAGCTAGAACAATTTGGGCAACAGAATAAGCAAGCAATGGATTATAACCCAAAATGTAAAATACATATTCACAAGTATACATGAATTTAAATAAATGATTGAATAAGTAAGCAAATGGGAGAAAAGAGACAAGTCTCCCGTGTAGTAAAATTTCAAATAAATTGTGTTGATCCTCTGCTCTCTTTGAGGTAGAACATAACTCCTCACTCCTTAGATGTGGGTTTCTATTGTGACTTACTTCTGAAGAGAAAAGTTCAGAAAGAGCAAATACAAGAATAACCTTAAAACAGACCAATCTAGCAAACTCTATCAGCTGAATAACGTCAACATCAACAGCCGTAAATGTGGCTATTTTGTATCCTTGATAAGGTGGGATGTGGATAGCACTTCACCTCTGTGGTCTTTGTCCTAATAATACATAACCGCTGTCTAAACGTGACGAAAGTGACAGACAAACCCAAACCGAGGAAAAGTCAACACATTAGCTGACCAAAATTCCTCAACACTGTCAAGGTCACCAAAAAGGAAAGAAAGTCTGAGAAACTGTCACAAGCTGAAAGACACCTGAGGAGCCTAAGCTAATGATGGAATCCTACATGGAATCTTGAGAGAGAAAAAGATATGGGATAAAAAATAAGGAAAATTTAAAAAATTGGAACATCTGCATGAAATAACTTCAGTTAAGAATAATCTATTCATGGGACGCCTGAGTAGCTCAGTGGGTTAAGCCGCTGCCTTTGGCTCAGGTCATGATCCTAGGTCCTGGGATCGAGTCCCGCATCGGGCTCCTTGCTTGGCGGGGAGCCTGCTTCTCTCTCTTCCTCTGCCTGCCACTCTGCCTGCTTGTGCAGTCTCTCTCTGACAAATAAATAAATAAAATCTTTAAAAAATACGAATAAGAATAACCTACTCATGCTGGTTCTTTGGCCGTGATGAATTAACAGAAGATGTTAGCATGACACAAAACTGGGTGAGGTATACAGAAAACCTCTGTACTGTCTTTACCACTTCCTATTAGTCTAAAACCATCTTAAAATTTAAAAGTTTATTATAAAAACCAACAGTTTATTTGGTTTTATTTTTCATTATTAATATTTGAGTGTATTAACCCCCCCTGTTATTTACTGAGAGTGTTACATAATTTGTCTCCTTAAATCTGGATGAGAATCACTGAAGCCTATTAGATTCTTTTTTATTTAAATTCAATTAGCCAACTTATAGTACATCATTACCTTCAGACGTAGTGTTCAATAATTCATCATTTGCATGTAATACCCAGAGCTCATCACAACACGAGTCTATTAGATTCTTATAAAAGTTGGGAACCTGGCCGTCTGTTGGCCTTCCCTACCTATACCTGGACCCCACACTGAGAGATCCTGATTTATTTGTTCTGGTCTGTTGCTGGACAAGAGGATTTTTAAACACTACCCAATAATTTCAGTGTACAACCAAAGCAGGGAATGTTTCATATTACAGATATTAGCTGTGTTTCCCCTCTCGAAGTGCAAATAGCTGACCAATTATATCAGCATCTCTAGAGAGGTTTGTCAAACATACAGCTTCCTGCTTTCTACTCCAGCACTGGGGATGATGATCTTGAGATCTGGGGTCAAGAAATTCAAATTTGGCAGCAAATAATCCAGCCATATGCAAATTTAAATGGCTGGTAGTGTCTCATTATAAGGAAGGGAAGAAGCAGGGAGGGAGCGAAAGGTTCAGGGCAGGAGGAAAGTGGAGCGGGGGCTTGAAGGAACGAAAGGTAAGGTTTACAGAGTGGGACAGAGAGGAAGAAGATAAGCAAGAAGGCAAAGAGAAAGGAGAACTCGGTCACTGGCTTTGTGATTACTCACCTGCCATATATATTTTCAATATATTGTCTTACTAAGTTCTCAGGAGAACCCCTTTAGTTTGATACTGTTATTCTCATTTTTTTAATTTTTAATTTTATTATGTGCAGTTAACCAACATATAGTACATCATTACTTGTTGATATAGTGTTCAATGATTCATTAGTTGTGTTATAACACCCAGTGCCAGGGGACGGGTATTAGGGAGAGCACACGTTGTGAAGAGCACTGGGTATGATTCCCATTTTATAAATGAGGAAGGAGGCCCAGAGTGTGAAGACCCTAGAGCAGAGCAAACAGGGAACAGACAGGAGGGAGGCACGTGAGGCCAGTGTGGCCTGCTGCCCAGGAGAGGACAGCGGAAGTCACGATGCAGCTGCAGGCTTCTATCATTGAAAAAAATTAAGTCATGGAAAACTTAGGGCATTTCCTGAGTCTGAGTCACTGCTCTTGTGGAGAATTGCTGTTCTAAAGTCAACATAAAATAAAATCGTTTATTTTAATATTGAAAGCGCATGTGATTGTCTTGACCTTTCTTTGGTGTTTTTCCTCACATTGTTGAGTATTTGCCTTCTGAGATAATGTTCTGTGTGTCTTACAGCTGTTGATATACCCTCTACTTCTTCCAGGAGTTTCTACTAGTACCTGTACAGATGTGCCTGAGTCATGGGACTTTGCCCCCAGAGGAGTCCGTGACCCCCTGTGGGGCCCCCGCCGCCTGGGTTGCACCTGTGATGTTGAGCATGGAGGTGTAGGTCTGCGTGGGTAACAAACTCTGAGGAGCAATGAGCAAATAATGTTGCTGAAAAGGCCACACTATGAAATGAGAGTATTTAATCATGCTGTAGAGTACGTAGACACTAGTTGCAAATGAGAAACATTAGGGACAACACCTCGTACTGCTTGGAAATATTGGGGTGATAGGTGTCTTACTTTGGGGGAGAGCTATTGTACCATGTAGTTTATCTGCACAGAAAACAGGAAGACGAACCTGGGCTCCGAATGAGGAAACATCCTTGGCTGATCAAGAACAGGCCGCCATATATTGAGGAGAGATGCTCTCCCATCAAGGGTATTACCTGAGCTGTTATATTCCAATGAGATCAGGGCCTTGAGGCAGGGAGAGTGGCAAGGAGATGAATGGGTCAGCTGCATGCGTGACTTCAGAGGAGACTCGGTCTTAAGCTACCTGAGAGTAAAATTTCTGTAATGGATATGAAACTTTAATTCACTAAACTTCATGAAGTTGCTAATTGTTTATGTAGAAAGAAAAGAGTCTCTAAACAACCCCCCTCCAAAAAAAAAAATCATCAAATCAAAGGTTAGGGAGAGAGGCAGGAAAGGAGAAATGAAAATAAAACTTCATAAAGATAGGAAATTTATATTCGTGGAGATGTTTTCAGAAGAGAACAGATGCTGGAGCAATTTGTTCCTTTGGGGGTTGGGGTTTGTTGGTTTGTTGGGTTGGGTTTTGTCTTTGTTTTTGTTTTTGTTTTCTGTTTTTGTTATTGTTTCCTACTGGTTGCAAGGGAGGTGTATATTTAGTTCATTCCTTTGTATCTCTCAGTGTGTGACCTTGATCCTGAATTGAAGTTCTGGGAGTGCATGACAATGATTGACAGCCGTCTCCGCACTGCAGAGCTGTGAATTATTCCTTCATTAACAGTGTCAGAACAAGAAGATAATTTCCTCCAGCTGATCTGGGTGCCCTGGCAGAGGAAGCATAACCCCCGCCCCCTTTAGATACCAAGTGTCGTGGGATGTGCGTGCCCTCTGCTGTGCTCCCTGACAGACGAGACCCGGGGCTGTCTTCCCAACCCTAAATGAGGCAGATTCTTCTGTGTGTGTGTGTGTGTGTGTGTGTGTGTGTGAGAGAGAGAGAGAGAGAGAGAGAGAATTTGAGATTGACTCTAATTATCAGCCAATATCAAATGAATTTTGTCTAATTCTCCGACTCCCTTCAGTTGTCGACCTAGCATTTCCTGGGTCCTGACATAAGACAGCATTAACTGAGCCCGTATGATAATTTGTTTAATATATTCTACCATTTGTTGAAATAACAGAAACAACACCACTCTCTAATCTAGTGATCTGAACTGCTAGTGTGACCAGTAATGTGCTGTGTCTTGTCCATTTCCCTAGATGTATAAAAATATTGGAGAAAATAATGTGTAATAATCACCTAGAAAATGCTACAGGCTATTTAATATGAGAATTTGTTCAGGTAACATCTTGACTGTAAAGTTAAAAATGATTTGGACCGAAAGTCCTCCAGGCCAATAGAATTAAATTTAATTGGTTAAAGTGGGACCCCTTATTGTAAGTAGTAATGTTTAACATATCTCATGGAATTTTGAACTTAAAGTTTAAGGTAATGTTAAACATTAAATCATTTTAGAGGTCAATGTTCTGTTTTAGTATCTTGAACTGGAACAAAGGGAATGATTCTGGGAGGCCATTTTTTCATAATTAGCTTTGTTGAGGTATAATCGAGATACAAGAAACTGCACATATTTCAAGTTTACAACCCAGTTAACCCGCCATACATACATACCTGCAAAATCAACCATAACCGGGGAGTAAATACATCTATCACCTCCAAAACTTCCCTCCCGCTCTTTTGTGTTTGTTTCCACTTTTGTGTGCGTGTGTGGTAAGGACAATTAATGTGGGATCGACTCTCTTAACAAAATCTTAAGTGCATGGTACAGTATTGTTAACGATAGGCACAATATGGTACAACAGATCTCTAGACATTATTTCTTATGTAACAGAAACTTTACCCCCATGAGAAATAGTTCCCCATTTCTCCCTCTGCCCATCCCCTAGCAACCACCATTCTACTGTCTTCTATGAATTTGGCTATGGTAGGCATCTCATCTAAGTGCAATCATGCAGTATTTATCTGTGGCTGGCCTAGTTCCCTTAGCATAATGTCTTCTGGTGTCATCCATGTTGTCATATATGACAATACTTCCTTTTTTAAAGGCTGAATATGTTGTGTATATGCCACATTTCCTTAATCTCTTAATGCACTGATACACATTTAGATTGATTTCTCGAACATGACACCAAAGGCATAGGTGACAAAAGCAAAACAAACAAATGGGACTACATCAAACTAAAAAGCTTCCACATAGCAAAAGAAACAATCAAGAGATTGAAAAGGCAGTCGATGGGATGGGAGAAAATATTTGCAAACCGTCTATCTGATAAAGGAGTAATATTCAAAATATACAAGGAAGTACAACAACTCAAGAGTAAAAAAACAAAAACAAAAACACTAACCCAATCAAAAAATGGGCAAAGGACTTGAACAGACATTTCTCCAAAAACATGCGAATGACCTACAGGTGTATGAAAAGATACTCACCATTACTAATTATCAGGGAAATGGAAATCAAAACCACAATGAGATACTGCCTCATATTTGTTAGAGTGGCTATCACCACCCTCCCCCACAACCTGGCAAAAAGTTAAGTGTTGGTGAAGATGTAGAGAAATTGAAGCCATTGTATGCTGTTGGTGTGAATGCAAAATGGTGTAGTTGGTATGAAAAATAGCATGGAGATTCCTCAAAAAATTAGAATTACAACCATGATCCAGCAATCCCACTTCCAGGTCTATATCTAATAGAATCCAAATCAGGGGTGCCTTCGGCTCAGGTCATGATCTCAGGGTCCTGGGATCGAGTCCTGCATCAGGCTTTCTGCTCGGTGGGGAGCCTGCTTCCCCCTCTCTCTCTGCCTGCGTCTCTGTCTACTTGTGATTGCTCTCTCTCTTTGTCAGATAAATAAATAAAATCTTAAATAATAATAACAACAATAATAATAAAGAATCCAAATCAGGATCACAAAAGAGATACCTGAACTCCTACATTTATGGCAGCATTATTTACAGTAGGACTCTGAAAGATCTTCCTGTCACATTAGTAAAACACACCTAATTCCGAACTCGCAAGTTCGTGACCAAACCAGCTCCTAGAAAAAACCTCCTGTTGACCACCAATTTCCTACCTGAACACCTCTCAGCTTCTCTTTCTCTCTCCTCTTCTCCCTCCCCACTCCCCATTTGGACCCTGTTGGAACAAGGACTCGGCCCAGAGAGCTGGTCTGTAGTTGACAGGCTGGGAGGGGGTTGGGGAGGGACTGATGGTCAGAATTCCTAGAGTTGCAACAAACTTTCGAGAAGGTGAGTGCCACTGTGTGTACTGCAGATGTCTCTTTGGCAACTTGAAGCTAGCAGGAAGGGACGCACTCTGAAATCAAAACCAAGTCTTTTTCTCATGCACTGTCCTTCCAGCACTCTCTCTCCTGACCTACTTTAACATCCTCCCAGTCAGAGAGGAGAAACAATTAGTGGGGCTCATTCTTTTATCAAGGAGCAGGACAAAGAGGGTGTATTTAGGGAAGAGGGGCAATAAATTGATAACTGGCACAACTGACTTGCTGGCATTGTATTGGCTCATATATTTTCATATTTTTGTTTTCTGTCTTCCAAAGTGCTTCAGTCTGGCTGGTGGTGGTGCAGCTCTAGAAGACTGAGGACTGGTTCAGCAACAAGGTGAACTTACAACATGGCAGGTAGAGTGATGATTTAGTGAAGAGAGCAGGATGCGGTGTATACCTGTGAATTGGAAGAAATCCGACGCAGACTTCACTTGCTCAACCACACTTCCGTGTTTAGTAAGTGTCAGGCGGTCAGGGAGAAGAGTAAGCAATCTACATGGCATAAAAAGAATCAGATATTAAAGAAGTGACTTGTTAAGTTTTTATTTTAATTCCAGTTAGCTAATATGCAGTATTACACTAGTTTCAGTACAGCATATTAGTACAATATGGTGATTCGACGCTGCCATACACCACCCCATATTCATCAGGACAACGCACTCCTTCATCCCCACCACTTCCCCTCTGGTAACCATCAGTTTTTTCTCTATAATTAAGAGCCTGTCTCTTGGTTTGTCTCTCTCTATCCCCACACCTTTCTCCTTTGCTTAGTGTCTTGAATTCCACATACGAGTGATATCAAGTGGTATTTGTCTTTCTCTGACTTAATTTGCTTAGTAGTATTCTCTCCAGCTCTATCCATCATGCAAATGGCAAGATTTCATTCTTTTTACGGCTGATTAATATATACCACATCTTCTTTATCCATTCATCAATCGATGGACGCTTGGGCTGCTTCCGTACCTTGGCCGTTGTAAATAATGCTGCTATAAATACAGGGGGTGCACGTTGTCCCTTTGAATCAGTGTTCTTGTATTTTTTGGGTAAATACCCAATAGTGCAATTGCTGATTATAGGGTAGCTCTATTTTTAACTTTTTGAGGAACCTCCACACTGTTTTCTGTGGTGGCTGCACCAGCTTGCATTCCCACCAATGGTGCAGGAGATTTCCTTTCTCTCCACATCCTGGCCAACATCTGTTGTTTCTTATGTTGTTGATTTTAATCATTCTAACAGGTGTGAAGTGATATCTCATTCTAGTTTTGATTTGCATTAAACTCATGGAAGGTGATGTTGAACATATTTCCATGGATCTGGTGGCCATCTATATGTATTCTTTGGAGAAATGTCTGTAAATATCCTCTGCCCATTTTTTAATTGGGTGATGTAATTTTGGGGTGTTGAGTTTTAGAAGTTCTTTATTTTGGATACTAACTCTTTATTGGATACTTGCAATATTGGATACTTACTGGATATTTGCAAACATCTTTTTCCTATTCTGTAGGTTACCTTTTAGTTCTCTTGCTTATTTCCTTCCCTGTGCAGAAGCTTTTTATTTTGATGTAGTCCCAATAGTTTATTTTTGTTTTTGTTTCCCTTGGGAAACATATCTAGAAAAAAAGTTGCTATGGCCAATGTCAAAGAAATTGCTGCGTATTTTCTCTTCTAGGATTTTTATGGTTTCAGGTCTCACATTTAAGTCTTTAATCCATTTTAAATTGATTTTTATGGTGTAATAAAGCAGTCCAATTTCTTTCTTTGCATGCTGCTGTCCAGTTTTCCCAACCCATTTGTTGAAGAGACTGTCATTTTCCCTTTGCATATTCTTTCCTGCTTTGCCAA
Organism: Mellivora capensis; assembly: GCA_004024625.1. Lineage (NCBI taxonomy): Eukaryota > Metazoa > Chordata > Mammalia > Carnivora > Mustelidae > Mellivora > Mellivora capensis. Next base: position 42,617 of record PISX010007676.1, on the reverse strand, counting down.
GATTAATTCTCCAAATAGTTGTGGGTTTAATTCTGGATTTTCTATTCTGTTCCATTGATCTATGTGTCTGTATTTGTGCCAGTGCCATACTATTTTGATTACTACAGCTTTGTAATATAACTTAATGTCTGGAATTGTGGTGCCTCCAGCTTTACTTTTCTTTTTCAAGATTGCTTTGCCCATTTGAGGTCTTTTGTGGTTCCATACAAATTTTAGAGCTGTTTGTTCTAGTTCTGTGAAAACTGCTGTTGGTATTTTGATAGGGATTGCATTAAATATGTAGATTGCTTTGGGTGGTAGAGTCATTTTAACAATTTTGTAAAGAACATATTTTTAAGAACAATAAACAGAATCACGTAAAATCCATGCTTCCACACATAGGAAGTTGGTTCTAATCACAATTACATATATAATTGCACTGTGGAGCTCATTACTATAAAGTAATTCTCTCTCAGAAAGTTTTTGATAATATGAATAATGTCACAAATTATTTTTATAAATTCAAAACTATAACACTTTCCTCTCATAAAACTAGTGATCATATCTGGTTGTGCCAAATATATTGAAAATCACCTCCCTATTTGTGGCCGTGACTGAACCTAGATCATTCTTCATTGGTAATGCCAGGGCATTATCTTTATAGTTATTCTCCCCTGTCTTGAGAGGACAGGATGAAAGATAGTCTTAACGTCACCTAGCAGAATCAATGCCAAAGTTATTGAGATAAGCTCACCACATAAGCCAGCAATTCTTTATCCAAACAAGAGCCTGGGTTGAAATCCTCTGAAAATGTGCTGAAGGATGTTAAGAGTTGCCATAATCTATGTAATAAATGAAACTTCTAAACTCCTCCCAAGAAAGGTTACCTCCTGGGACGCCGGGGGGGCTCAGTTGGTTGAGCGGCTGCCTTCGGCTCAGGTCATGATCCCAGCATCCTGGGATCGAGTCCCACATCGGGCTCCTTGCTTGGCGGGGAGCCTGCTTCTCCCTCTGCCTCTGCCTGCCACTCTGTCTGCCTGTGCTCGCTCTCTCTCTCTCCCTCTCTCTCTGACAAATAAATAAATTAAAAAAAAAAAAAAGAAAAAAAAGAAAGGTTACCTCCTAATTGGTATTCAAGGAGTTTGTTGGATTATGTACTATTTCATTATAGAAAAAGAATGCACAGGGGTGCCTGGGTGGCTCAGTGGGTTAAAGCCTCTGCTTCGGGCTCAGGTCATGATCCCAGGGTCCTGGGATCGAGCCCCACATCGGGCTCTCTGCTCCGTGGAAGGCCTGCTTCCTCCTCTCTCTCCCTGCCTGCCTCTCTTGCCTACTTGTAGTCTCTGTCTGTCAAATAAATAAATAAAATCTAAAAAAAAAAAGAAAAAGAAAAAGAAATTATTATTTCTCACAAATTATTAGTGAGAAGAAATGTAGAAAAGAGGGCTAACAGGAATGGGGGAGAGTGTTGGACTCCTTGGTCTTGGGAGTAGTCAACCCTTCAGAAATTTGTGCTACCAGTTAGTTATCCAGGGAAAATGGAAAAAAACCTTTAGTATAATAGTTGCATTTCTTTTTAAATATGACTAACTCAATGATTAAAAAATAAATCAAGTAAAATAATTTACTTTGTTAAAAATGCATAAAATATAGTGTTCTCTCCCAAATGATCCAAAATGTCTGTTAATGTATACATTTTTCTTGAGTAAAATGCCAGCAGACCTCATGTAAATATAGAATATCCAACATTTAATGACTCGTGTAAGATTCTGAGTGATTACAGACCTCTCTATTTGTTTTATTCATATGGTCGGCGCTCACTAAATGCTGAATCATGGGCAGAACCTGTGGACTGAGACATTGAACTAAAAATCAATTCCACAGGTAATATTTTCTTTGTGCCTGATTATTCCTCCACACACTACTTCCTGAATTGAGAGGAAGCTCTCAAAGGGAGATGTCAGAGACCTCAAGAGGATTATTTACATTTCCAATATAGTGGGGGTTAAAAGGCCCTCAAAGAAAAACAGCAGGTAATAACCTGGGCCCCGGGGCCCTGGGAGGCTGCTGGCAGAGTTAGTTATTTGAAGCATGTAAGGCAAAGACCATCCTGTCAATAATGCTGAGCTCTTTCAGAAGATGACTTGTGGGAGAATAAATCATAAATAGGTTTTCAGGTGTCAGTCAGGAAATAAGCTATTACTTTGTCCAAAGTGAAGCAGTTGGGGACAACAGAGCAGAATATTGCATGTCTGGATGCTTCTGTGAGCCCTGCTTACCATGACAACCAGGCCAGGGGTGGGAGGAACAATCATTCCCAAGGGTAAGTGGATCACAGCAGGTTTTCCTTCTGAACTCAGAATACAGAGGCTAAGAGGTATAAATGGAGAATTCATTTCCCTAACTCCATGCATGATACTCTTGAGAACATCCAGACTGTTGAACGGTTGAGTTGATACCATTGGGCAGGTCTAGGGTGGGGAGGGAGGCTGCTGGAGACCCTAATTCAGGCAGCATCTATTACTGCCCTTGCTGGGTGCAACTTGGCAAATCACACTTTCCCTCTGTAAAAAGCACGGATCAGAAGCTTTGCCAACTGTTGCTGGGAAGCAAAAATTAAGGAACTGAAGTTCAGATATTTTAAAACAAAACACCTCCAGGTAACTCGCGTTTTGCATAGGATGTAAGCTATTTGCTATTATAATAGGAAAGATATTTTCAAAATTCTAAAAGCTTTAATCATCTACCCATCATGTAGTCTTAGCAACAAAAAGATCTAGTTGGCAGTAGGCTGTTTCCTTTTTGTCAGTTCTTTGGTGCTTATTTTTAAATGGCGTAAGAAAATAAAAAACAAAAAATTCAGATCGAGACTTGTGCAAACACAAGTGGCCACAGTCAGAATACAACAACGTGAGACACGGGCACTGAAACTTCACTGTGCAATTTGCAACCTTTTTTCTGTCACAATTTTTGTCTGCACTAAAGTGGCAATCTGCCTGCTGAAGGTTACACAAACCAGTTTTAGGTGTGGTCAGGGTTACCTTATAGTCCATCAAAATTAAAAAAAAAATGCTTTTGAACTCCTTTTTTCTAGACCTTCTCCAAATGTGGCTACAATTCTGGACACAGTTCTGAAGTGTGGAATTTTTCCAGACACCAAGCAATTCCTAGGATACCTGTGTGTCCTGCAGTTGAACTCAATTCTGCCATTATCTGCCTGGAGCTAGCATCAGATCTCACATGTCCTTTGCTCCTCCCTCCATTTTAGATGTCAGTCCCAAGTCTAGGCTGTCACCTGTGTTCTGACCTATCAACTATAGATTGGACGTTCCAATGCCCCCTTTGTTGGGTTCCATTAATTTGCTAGAGTGGCTCACAGAACTCAAGAGAAATACCATACTTACTAGACCACTGGCTTATTATAAAAGATTATAATAGCCACATGGAAGAAAGGCATAGAATACAGGATAGTGAAAGACCATGGAGCCTCCATGCTCCACGATCATGCCCTATCTCCAAATCTCATGTTCATCAACCTAAAAGCTTTCTGAACCCAGGTCTTTTGGGGTTTTATGGAGGTTTTGTTACATAGGCATGCTTGATTAAATCATTGACTACTGGTGATTGAGCTCAGTCTCCAGTTCTTCTCCACTCCCCAGAGGTTAGTGGGTCAGACTGTTCAGTTGGTTTTCCAATCCCATAGCTGGTTCTCCTATCCTCTAGACCTCATCCCTGGGTGCTTTCTAAAAGTCGTCTCATTAACATAAACTCAGGTGTGGTCAAAAGGCATTAGTTATGAATATAAAATCTAAGGGTTTTAGGAGCTTTGTGCCAGGAATGGAGATGAAGACCAAATGCACATTTCTTATTGTAAATCACAAAATCACCATGGCTTATGTTTCTGTTGATGCATGGCATCTTCTCAGGTACCAGAATCGTATAAAATCCTTCTTTATCAAGTTGTGTTTTTATCCCACTGAGGGTCTTTTTTCCCCTATATTTTAAGAAAAGCCATTCTTTTTAAATTGCTAATGTATGTTGAAGGATCTTTTTGTAAAACAGGCTCTTGGATCATTCAGTTAGCCTCTTGCAAAGCGGGATTGTACATCCTTGTCATTTTATTTTATTTTTAAAGGAATCATTCCTCAAGTTTGGGGGATTCTGCTCCATACACATCTATGTCACCCCTAGTTCCCAGAACTTTGACATATAACTCAGTAATACTGAGCAGCTTGCTTACCAAAGCTAACAAGCTTATTCCTAGGATTTCAACCAGTCTTTCGTTTGGCCATACTCTTAAATACTAAAATGAACACTTCTTCAAATTTAACAACAATGCACTAAAACTAAAATTTAACCAAAAAAATCTAACCGGTATTGGGAAAGTATCAATCTTTATGCTTTAATGAAAAGAAAAATAATATTTCTGATTTTCACTTTCTCTATTCATCAGTATGAACAGAGAAAAGAGAATATGACTAAAGCAGAACAAAGCCACTAGGAAGGTGAGTGAATTAATATGTATCTGTTGATGAGCTGGAAATCCATCTCAGCATTAGAATTAAACCAAAGTGTTGCAAGACAATTCGCTATCAGGGATTACCCTGGTGGTGCTTGTACAACTCTATGCATTTGTCAGAAATGTATGAAAAAAGCAAATTTTACTACATGTTAATTAACACATGGAATGTTTAAAATCAAACTTCTAAAATTTCTCCCAGTTCTAACCATCTTTAATAGAAGGAAGATATTCACGTCCGAGAAATTTGTCCTACTTTTTAACGAAGAATGCCTTTGAGGACTTGCCCTTGGTATGATCCCAATTGCACAGTTCTTATTAATATTGGGAGATGTCTACACTAGATTTTTCTTGAGCTAAGAGTTTCAAATCCCAAGTAGTCATGAAATTAGCTTTTTTTAAAGATTTTATTTATTTATTTGACAGACAGAGATCACAAGTAGGAAGAGAGGCAGGCAGAGAGAGAGAGGGGGAAGCAGGCTCCCCACTGAGCAGAAAGCCCGATGCAGGACTCGATCCCAGGACCCTGGGATCATGACCTGAGCCGAAGGTAGAGGCTTTAACCCACTGAGCTACCCAGGCGCCCCATGGAATTGGCTTTTAAAAGAATGAGATCACTTACTGAGTTGAAATATCTTTCCAAAAAGAAACAAACAAACAAACAAACAAAACAATACAAAACAAAAACCAAAAAAAACTATCTTCCCTAGGAGTTTGTAGACCTACGGTATCTTTACTTGACCCAGAGTAACACTTGGCAATGTTCTTTGCTTCCAGGAATCACTGTAAAAAGAAATTCTAAAATTGTTACGTTAACAAGTCTTGGTACTTACCAGCACCATGAAAAATACCTCCTGTGTATTGTTACTCTTAATCTTCATAAGAAACTTGAGATCTGAATACTATACTATTTTCATCTTTTTTACAGAAGAATGCAATTAATTTATTCTGTGCATGAGTGTTTAACCTATGAATGGACAGGAGTGAGATTTGAACCCCTATTTAGGCATCTCAAAACTCACCTTCTGAACAAGATGCAGTTTATCTGTCACACCTGTCTCTGCTTTCCTGGACCCCATTTCAATGGATTCTGAAACTCACTTGATGCTGGATAAATGTCATAACATTTTTAGAAACCAGTAAGAGCCCACTCCTTTGTTAAGCACAGTATTCTACCAATGGGCTGTGGAAATACCACTTTCTATGACTTAAATCTACACTGAAATCCACCATTACAGCTGCCCATTGAAAATAAGAAAACTAAATGCTATTTGGGAATGAGTCTTCTCTCCAACGTGTCCTTTGTATGAGGTCTGGTCTATCTGTGATTCCCCTAAAGGGAGATGTGCCATGAGGACTTCGACAGGTTCTAGGGCTGGGATGAGAAGTTTGAAAAGGTTGAAGGCAATGAAGATTTCCAGCCTTCATCCTCAATGACTTTGAAGTTCACGTGTTCTTGATGCCATCATTCAGACTGTGGCTGGCCCTTGATTTTCCTGGGAGGGTGAAATGTGGGTTGGCGCCAGCAGAAAGTAACCCATTAGGCTGCCACAGAGTTCAGCCAAAGTTTTGCTTCTGAACATTAAGTTGAATCAGAAGTCACTCCCCTTCTGTATCTAACATATTAAATTATCTTAGATTTGAATAAATTATTTCTGGAAAAGTTTGCTGTGAGTGGGCTGTGAACATCTTATTTTTTCTCTGGTCTATAGGCAAAGAAGTTATGCTATTGATTAAGTGGGAGTGAGAGAGGGCTCTTGCTTTGATTATAAACCCCTCAGGTGAAGATCCTTTGCAACAATCAGAAATAAAATTATTGACCTTATGACTTAATCTGTGTTGCTATTAAATCACTTTCACGGTATTGCATGAAAGATTCCAAAAGTCTTTTTCATGTGTTTTCTATAGATTCCTTTCCCACAATCATATTCCATTTTCCTTATAAAATTAATACCCATGTTGGGGCACCTGGGTGGCTCAGGTGTTAGGCGTCTGCTTTCAGCTCGGGTCATGGTCCCGGGGTCCTGGGATCGGGCCCCGCATCGGGCTCACTGTTCGGTGGGAGGACTGCTTCTCCCTCTCACATTTCCCCTGCTTGTGTTCCTTCTCTCACTGTGTCTCTCTCTGTCAAATAAATAAAATCTAAAAAAAAAAGATTTAAAAAAAATTAATACCCATGTTGCTAGTACTTGAGACATATTAAATATAGGTAAAGCCTCAAAGTGATTTTTGTTTTCTGTTATAACAATCTGGTTTGTGAAGCAATGTTAAGGAAACATGCTCACTTAAGGAGAAAGACTAAAGATACCTAACAGTTTGTTAGTGTCAAGTTTTAGATGGAAGGGAAAGACATGGCTTTAAGATATTTTCCTTTTTCCATGAAATGATGTTGGCATGTCTGTGGACTTCAGTCAGAAACCACCTAGAGAACAAATGCCAGAAAATGGGTTGCGTTTATTTGTGGAAAGAGGATTCTGCCTCTAACTTTCACTGCTGTCCTGAGAAGTGAGCCTCCTCATCTGCCTCTGACCATAAAGGAAAGGAGATTTTGTGAGACCGTAGCTTATCCCATGTCATTCAGCTGAGAGACCACCATGGGCAGGACCCAATCAAGATGCGTCTGACTCCAGAGTCCAAGCTCCTCTACTGCCTCCTGTCTCTCCCAGGAAAACCTTAGTGAAGGTCTGATCTCCCCTGAGTCTTTTCCCCATTTCTCTAGAAGCAGACTTTCTCCACCTGCAGAACCTCACTCACTCCTTTCCCACCCAACACATGAGATAGTCCTATTACTAAGAAAAAATAAAACAAAACTCAACCAGGGTGGGAGGTTCTGCAATGTCTATGGAGGGACAGAACCTACAGTAAAGTACTTGGTTTTTCAGTCTGAGGCTAAAGAAAATGAGAAAACTATTATTTTGTGAGTTAGGCACCAAGCCTTTAATTTGACTTCTCTGAACTACTTATCTTTCCAAGTATCTTTTCTTGGATTATTACCCAAGAAAAAGAGACAAGCTATGCATTAGAGGCATCCTGGATGATTTGGATAAAATCCCTTATAATCATTTAAGAGCTACTATCTGTGTATTGCAATTCTTTAAGGTTATCGTGGGAAAGACATTGGAGTAAAGTCTTTGAGGCAGCTCGTCGACAGAGCAAAGAATAAGAGTCCCAAAGACGCACTCACTTCGGCAACCAAAATACATAAAGGCACAGGGGGAAATGTTTCCACAGGATGATTCAGGAAAACCCATTAGAGAGTGGGGCACAAGAGAAATGAATCACGAAAGGAGACAGCACTGGGAATATTTGGAGATGGGACACTTCATTGGAAGGAATGGAGACTGCAAAAGCCTTTAGGCAGGAAGGAACTTGGCACAGATGAGGCAGAAAGGAAGCCAGCATCCTGGGCAGGTCGTAGAAGGCAGGATAATGACATCTGAAGGGTCAGGAAGAGAGACAGAGACAAGCCCGTATGAGCCCTGTCAGACCACGCAAAGATGTCTGCTCTCAGTTCAACTTGGCAGCGTGAAATCACAGCAGTGGGTCAGTTTTCCTTTACAGTTTAGGAAGGTAATGCTTCCTCCTGGGTTGCCGGCGACTCCTGGGGAGGCAGGAATGGAGGAGAACAGAGATGTTACACGGTGCTGAAAGGGTCCCAAGCACCACACGGTGCTGGTCTACACCATGTAATTAGCATTTGCCACGCGAGAAGTGGGTGGATGAGGGACATTTCGAAGGTAGAGCCAACGAGATGTGCTGCCAAAGCAGACGAGATGGGATGCAGGAAAGAGAGACGTAAGGAAGGCTGGGGTGTTGATCCAGAACAGCTGGATTTTTGGTGTTCACTGCAGAGATGGGAAAAGCTCTTCGGGGAGCAGGCTTGCCTGAGGGTAGGGTCGAGTGGATAAAGGTGGGAAGGGAAAGCTGAAGTGCTCTAGGAAAGTGAGGATGAGCAGGAAGCTCCCCTCACTCTTCACTAGCCCACTCAGCCATGAGGAGGTTGGATGGACACTACCTCTGAAACTCTTCCGGATCCTTCCACATTCCCCCTTTCGGTAGCCACTGCCCATGGAGCCATCATCTTTATCTGAGCATCGACTCTTGCTCTCCTATTCCACTTTCCACTTCTCATGCAGCAGCATGATCTTCTGAAAATGCTGATCAGATTCTATCATTTCGCTGCTTAAAACCCTCCACTGAATACCTATGAGACTTGGGGTAAGTGCCACACCCTGGTTTACCCAGGACTTGGATGCCTGTTCCCACCACTCCACCGTCCTCTGGCCATCCCAGGCTCCTCTCTCCCACTGTCACCCTGCAAGAGATCCTTCTTTTCCCTTCAGCCTCCTCACAGAGCCCATTCTTAGGACCTTAGAAATAAATATTGTCTCTGCCTGACCTCTACATAGCTGGTCCCTTCCTGTCACTCAAATCATAACTTAAAGGTTATTCTTCAGAGAAATTTTCTCTGTCCACACACTGTAAAATGGCCACTGCATCTTTAATCCTGTTGAAATTCTCATTATGGTTATCATCACTGGCATGATTATTGATAATCTGTTACTTATGGGCTGCCTCTCCCAAGTGTAATTAAAATAATGAATGAAATAATGAATGAATGAAAAATGGCTCTGTTTTCTTTGACTGAGTTGGAGAGTATCTGACACCTAGAAACTCTTAACGTATTTGAATGAATGAACTGTTATTTCACAATATCTTGCCATTAAACTTGGAGTAAAGCAGATGTTCAGTGAAGGTTTTGAAGATTTGGGGGTTTTTTTGGTAATAAGTGACACTCAAGAGTCACTCAAGTGGCTCATTTCTCTTTGCTGTATCTCTTAAGTGGGAAGTAATCACTAATGTTCTTAATCTTTCAATCGAAATACCTCTGTGACAACTGTCTCCTAGCAGCTCTGATACACCTAAAGTTTTCCTTAAGATTTGAATTGAGAAGTATTATCTCAGGAATTTCAAACCTAATTTGTCATATATTGTTAAAAAATAGCCACTAAGTGTATCATCCCCCATGAATTGAAGTCATTTGTTCTGTTTGCCCCAGGATGGAGATTAGTGCACCTGCCATCATCAAAGCTCAGACTTCTCTTCAACTGGAGGCGTTTCCTTCTCTGCTGGGAACATTTCATGCTAAAAGATGGAGTCTCATTAGAAAGATAGCAGCATATTTGTAGATGGGCCACAATATCTGAAATTTATTTCAGAATAAATGTGCAAACTAAGTAGATAACATTCCTTTACTTCCCCAAGAAAAGCAAAATGTTAGTTTGGTCTGAATAACAGAATCTGTTCTTGCTAAACTGGCCATTTATCAAATTGATTCCATTGCACTCATACCCACAATTGATCCCCCAGACAATTAGACTGACTTAAATGTGTTGCCAAAGTTTGGGGGTTGATGGAGGAGAAAGAAAACAGGGCTGAAAACATCACCACCCAATTGGGACCTCTGATTCCAAGAGTGTAATTAGGTGGCCCAAAGCCACAGGATAAACATAGTTTATTACACTAGAGCACTGATCTCTCTCAAAATTTTTGATAAAATGTTAGGCAGTTAAACATACAAGTATTCAGACCATCATTTTTTAAATTAAAAGAATACCAGGAATGCTAGGAAGCAGGATCTGCATCTGCACATGAATTTATGTGATAAAAGACAGAACTGTAAAGAGAGATCCCTTCATCCTGTCAGAATAGGGACTGCTTAGGTTATAGCCTCGGAACCTCTGTGGTGTGTCCCCACTGTCTTTCAGTTCCCACCACTGTCAGGGATTTCAGCAGAAAGATTTGAGTAGCCCTATGATAAACAAGATCACACCTTCCTACTGCCCCCACCCCAAACCCCAACACACACACACACACACCTCCAAGCTGTGCTTTCTTTCCTATCTTGGCAAACCCCAAGTGACTCTCCCATGACTTCTCCTAAACATTCCTTCAAGGAAATCTTCCCATACTGAAACCATGTAAGGTGCCCACCTCTTGTGTTTCGAGCTTCTGAACCTCGATTATTTCACTAGTCTACAAGACCTGCTCCTTCACCACACTGTGAGCTCCCTGATGACCAGTAATTCAGGTTTCTTCTCCCTTGTCTTCTATTGCAGACCGTTCCTGCCCCCCATATGATGTAAATTTCCTGCCAACTTTACTTTCAATGACCACATTTCCTCATCCAAATATCTACTGTATCTTTACCTTCCACTGTCCCTCACTTCCTACTTACTGGCTTTTAAACCAGGTAAATAATGCAAAACCCAAACAATTTCCCCCCTGTGGGTTTAGGTCTTTTGTCCCAAATCAGACTTCCTTTCTTATCATCACATTCTTTTTATGGATTTAGCGGTGATATTTTTTACTAAGGTGTGCTCCATGGAATTGAACAAGTCAGAGGGGTTTAACCTTGATGCTACTAGATTTACTGCTTTCATTGATCCAGGGCTGTTTTTTTATGGTACTGTCTCAGGTTGGGATTCCTGATCCATGCAGGTGATGCAAATTCAGACTCCACACCTCTGTATGGCAAGGACTCAATAGAGAGTTTTCCAGAATTCAGCAACTATGTACTGAGCACTTACAATGTGTTAGATACTGCTTTAACCTGGACACAGCAGTGAACTAGAGTCAACAACCCTGTTCTCAGGATGCTTAAATTTCCAGAGGGGAGTGGGCCTCCTATCATGGAGCTCAGGAAGAGAACAAGCTGTTTTGGGGTGGTGGGTTTCCTTACATGATTAGATGGGTAGCACTGAAAGGTCCCAATTGTATGCCAGAGAGTCAGCTCTATTTCCGCTTCTTGGGTAGACTCAAGCCCACAAAACCTGTCTCCCATGAGATTTAGAATCTTATCCTTTGTGGCCCTATATCCAGTTCCCATATCACCTTGTTTGAGTTCCCTAACACTTCTTGGCCACAGTGTTTCCCTTGCTTTTAAGCTAAGCTATTTATTAAGGTTATTTTTGTTATGGTTTATTTAGCACATCTCAGGGTATCCATAAAGTCTGGAAATATAGATAAATTTTTCATAGGGAAGATGTCCTAGAGGTTTCTCTATTTATCTATGTTTTTAGTCTTTACAGACACCTCTCTGTCTTTAGAAAGCAAGTTTTGATTCAACTCAGTCCACCAATCTACTGAAAGGACATGCAAAATTCCTGCCATGCTCAGGTATGAGTCCCATCCCCACATTCTCATGTCTCGCTATAATAAATTGTTATTGTAGATTAATAGATAAGGAAATGAGTCCCAGATGAGGGATATAATGCTACACACAATTCAAGGAGCTAAAATTTTCTCTTTCTCTTTCAGGGTCTCTATTCTCTGAGCTCAGCCAGTGTATGTTCTGTCTTTTCTGTAGTGTTTTCTTGGTTTCTACCTCCTAAGCGCTGGTGTGGTGTGAAACCTGAGCTTCAGCCTTCTGTTTCCCTCTCTCCACCTGGGGCTGAAGGGTTGTGTTCTCCCAGCATCTCCTTCTTCCATCTTTGATGGCAGTGGGCATATCCAGAGGGGAACGCATTTCTTCCCCTTCCTTGGTTGCTGGTGGGACTGTTAACACTAGTGCTCTGCTTTCCATGACAACAGAAGGGGACACCTGAGCCAGTAACACTCTGGGCACTATTTCAGGTATCACATCTGTGCAGTGGGGTAACCAAACTTGGAGCTTTAAAACTACCTCAGTTTACATTCAGCATCGTAGGACAGTCTTCTCCTCGAAGCAGTGTGATCTGGTGCTGATAAGCAGTGATCCACTCGAAATTTCTTGGGTCTGCTCACTTCTCCTTTCCCAGCCGCTCTGGGAGACTCAGATCCCTCAGAAATTCTCATGGCAATAGATTCCTTCCAACCACCTCACTACCATTCATCCTCTCTCCCCCAGATGCTGGACCACACTGTTGCCAGAGTGATGTGTATAAAGTACACATGTGATTGCATCGCTGGCATCCAGAATCCTGCAAAGCACCCCCGTAGACTTCAGATCCAAGTCCAGTATTGTGATGTGGCCTGGAAGAACGAGGATGTGCTTGTCCTTGTGGTCTTTCCCAGCCTTGCCCCCAGCCATAGCTTCTCTGCCTTTCCCTGACCTCCTCCTGGCCTGAAATTGCCCCAGTTCTCAAAACAGAGGACACTTTAGAGACAGAGTTCTGGGGTCTCTTTTGTCGTTTCATCTGAGCCCCCTGAGGCCACTATAATGATATCTCCCAAGGAGTTTTGGTAAGGTCGAGGCAGCAGATGGGAAGGAAACTGCAAGATGAATACTAATCCAGTACAGCAACTCATTTGCCCTTTGACTCAAAAAACATACTTCTCGTCACTTAATAGATAAAGTACTCAAAGGAGCTCCAAAATGATTTCACTGCAACATATTCCATCAGAGAAAAATTGGAAACAACTTAAATGTCTTCCCATAAGAGACTGATAAATGATATTTTGTACAAGGGCACCAGGGTGGCTCAGTCTGCGGAGCATCCAACTCTTAATTTCAGCTCAGTTCGTTATCTCAGGATGGTGAGATCGAGCCCAGCGTCAGGCTCTACGCTCAGCGTGCATTCTGCTTGAGATTCTCTTCCTCTCCCTCTGCCCTCACCCAAACCAAAAAGATATATAGTACATTTATGCAAAGAAATGTAATGCTAGGGTCCTCCTAGATCCCTATGTAGTGACAGCATGAAGAGAAAAATCTTCTTATTGAAGAGCATGAAGAGAGAGGGAGGCTGAGTGCCTGGGAACATGGCTTATGAGAGACTGTTACTTTCTCCGTGTTGATTGGAATTTTATTATTTAGCATCAGAAATATACAGAAATATTATAATTAAATTTACATGATTTACAAAATTACTTAAATATATGATTTCTGTAACATAAAGGTACTCATCGGTTTTGATGTATCTAAAATAAATTCACCTTCTAGGTTTGAATGAGAAAAGTCATAATAAAAAATTCTCCATTTCCTCCCTTAGAATGCTTTGTAGTTTAATTTTCTGGCTGCATTCTTTTGCTCAAGTGCATAAAAAGCCTGTGAACTACAATTAGCTGTGTTTGAGGACTGACTTTATACTAAATTCTTGTTCTCAGCCATGGATAACTTCTTGAAAAAAGAAATAGCCTTTGGCCTAAAATTTCTATATCTGTTTTCAAGCCAACAGTGAATTTAATTTGAAAAGCTTGAGGGGAAAAAATACTCACTCCTTTCCGTTATTAATATTTAAACCAATATGGTTCTTAATGCACCGAGAGAGCAAGAGAGAAAACATTTAAACACTTTTGTTTATGGGTAGTCTGAAAATGTTCCCAGTGAGTTGCCCTCAAGTTGGCACGGTTGCTGTCTGAATACTTTTAACATCCTCTCTATTCATACTTGCATCCAGGTGTGTCAAAGTGAATGGGGGCCTTGTGTAGCCTCCTAGTGCCTTTGCATATACACATCAAATGGATGTGAGCACTGGGTCCTCACAGTCTTGAAGGAGTTTTAGAATATAGGTGAGGTCCAGTGGGGTGGAGTCCAGAGCCAACGACCAAGGAAGAATTCTTTTTTTTTCTTTTAAGATTTTATTCATTTGACAGACAGAGATCACAAGTAGGCAGAGAGGCAGGCAGGGGGGCAGGCGGGGGGGGGGGGGGGGGGGGGGGGGGGGGGGGGGGGGGGGGGGGGGAAGCGGGCTCCCCGTGGAGCAGAGACCCTGATGTGGGACTTGATCCCAGGACCCTGGGATCATGACCTGAGCTGAAGGCAGAGGCTTTAACCCACTGAGCCACCCAGGCGCCCCCCAAGGAAGAATTCTTGAGACATTTTTGGTGCAAAATGGTGGTTTATTAAAGCACAGGGACTGGACCCATGGGCAAAAAGAGCTGCTGCCCCAGGGTTCTGAGGAGTGGCAGGTTATATAGATGGGGTTGGGGGAGGTAAGGAAAAAGGGAGGTTTCAAAATAACTTTCATATGCTAACGAGGACCTACAAGATATTGGAGGCCTTGAGGCCTTGCCATTGTCAACGTTTTTTCCCTCTAGCAAGGTATTAACATAAAGAGAGTTGGGAGATTCCTAAAGAATGTCACAGCTGTCCCAACCAGGAGTGGGGGAGAGGGAAGGTTGGAGGGTGTCAGCTTCTGCTTTGTCCTCAGTCAGCCTCCTGCTCCCTCATCAGTCTCTCCTGGAACCCGACCACAGTGTGAGTCTTTCCTTACAAAAAGGCATTTCTTGGTTTTTAATTATGGCAGCAAACCAATGTTCTCTCCCTACCCCTCCCTCCCTCTCTCCTGTCTCCTCTCTGGCCCTCCCCCTCTCCCCTCTCTCCTTCTATTCCCCTCTCTTAGCTGCTCTTTAAGCCCAGCTGTATTCACTTTACATCTTGAAGTTGGTGGCCCAAGCACGGGTCAGTTTTTATAGGCTACTGACAATGTATCAGAAATTTTCCTCCTTTTAGCTCCTGGGGCCCCATGTTCTGACATACTGGGTGGTGCAGGTAAATCCTGTGAGTGGAGTCAGCCAGGGCTCCCAGCTCCTGTCCCCACCTTCTTACCCCAGAGGCCTCCTTCAGTTCTACTGTCTGCAAGCCTCAGGCACCCCAACTATGTCATGCAACTATGACCATCTTCCTCCAGTTTCCCAGACCCCCTTGCTGTTGTCACTTCTCTTGTAGTTACCATATTTGTGTTCTCTGTCTTTCAAAAACTAGTCTAGTAGTGATTTCTGGAAGGAATTGATTTAATTCTGGAGTGTAAACCCAGACAGTAGGGTTTTTCTTTTTTGAAATGTAATTGCCGGACTTCAGTAAGCTTGGATTGCCAGGCACCCAATTCAAAGAGGGCTATCTCTGAATAAACACACTTTAAGTTACACACAAAGAGCCAGGCTCCCCCCCCCCCAACCCCCACCTGGACCCCCTAGGCTCCTTTGTTTTAGAAATCTTGGTGGATTTCCCTAACTGACCTTTTGGACCACTTCTTTTTTCTCTTCCTCAAGCTTTAATTTTCTCTCATTTTTTCAAGCCAGTTATCATATGATTTCACTCACGTATAAAATTTAAGAAACAAAACAGAGGATTATAGGGGAAGGGAGGGAAAAATAAAATAAGAAGGAGTCTAAGATGGGGACAAACCATAAAAGACATCCAATTCTAGGAAACAAACTGAGCATTGCTGGAGGGGAGGTGTGTGGGGGGAAGGCCTACCTGGGGGATGGGCATTCAGGAGGGCATGGGATGTGATGAGCACTGGGTTTTATAGGCAACTGGTGAATCACTGAGCTCTACCTCTGAAACTAATAATACACTATATGTTAATTAATTGAATCTAAATAAAATAAAATATTTTTAAATAAATTAATAAATAAATTCCCCAACAAAGCATGGGTCTGTGAAACCCTGCCTCCACCTTCCACACTGATACAAGCAAAACCCCAGGACTGCACTCTCTCTCTCTCTCTCTCTGGTCAGCTTCACTGTGTGGCCTCAGGGCTGCCTTGTCAGTTTCAGGCCCTATGAGTGATGTCCCCCAACGTTTCCTGATGGTTGTTGCTGAGGACATCTTGCAACTGAAGGTCCGCAGGAGCTGGTCCAGCCACAACCACGGTTGTTGATAGACTGAGACCAGCAGGCAGCAAGTTCTAACAGCTCGAATTCCATCTTCCGGTTTATCCGAGAAGCTGAGTATAATCTTTAATGTGAGTGTGAAGTCATTCTCCTTTCAAGTGCCTCTGGAAGGCCGATATGGGCAAAGAAAATCCAACCATGGCTGCCACAGTTTATTCCTTATAATTTTAGACAGAAAGCAGGCTAAGCTCTACAGAACTATACATAACGGATAGAACAATATTTTATATGATAACAAACAAAACCTGTCCCAAAGCAGCAGTGCTAATGCAACTAAGTGCCTGTGTTACTGAAAAGGTTAAATTAAAATATCATTGAATCTTTTACATAGTAAGATGCATAGTTAGAGTTAAACTGTAAAATAAAAATATAAACTAAAAGAATTATTTAATGCCTGTGTGTGAGGAGAATAATTATTGGTAACTTCCCAGCTCTCATGTACTTAGAACTAGAGGAACATCTGAAGTGAGTTTTATAATCCATTTTTTATTATCCAATTCAAATTCTCCTAAAAGTACAATTAGAAAATTAGGAGAAAGGAATCAGGAATCATTAAAGAATAAAGCCAATATCAAATTTCTAACTTACAGACTTTCAAACTTTTAGCCTTTTGCCCTTCTTATTGATCAAAACTTGTATTCTTAACTAATCCGTGTGAACAAGCCATTGAGTTCTTATTTGTCATTGCTAAATGCATCTGCAAATCCTTCTGTGTGCTCCATGTTGATGCACAGATGTGAGCCATGTAAATAACACTCATTGGGAAAGGCTCTATATTAAATATATCTCCCTGTAACTAACCTACGCTTGTGTCTTATATCTGCATCTGTACTCGATGATTTCCTTGGACTTCTACTTCTGGCAATATGGCAGACTAACCATGACACAATTAGGTCTTGAATAAATTGAAATAAATAAACTTCAAATGTATTCTGGAGCTCCTGGATGTAAGGTCAATGTCTAATGAGCAAATAAAAAATTTTAAATTTCAGGATATATATTATATAATTTTATAATATATAAAATATAAAGCTTGGGTTTGCCCTGGGAAAGGGCCAGCTCTATGTCGGGTCTTAGAAATTAAGCCAGGACCTGTGAAAGGTCAAAACCCACATCTGACACTCTTTCTCTAAGATACAGTTGAAATGGGAGAGCTAGTTTCTTGTCTCACAAAGGCGAAGAATGAATCTCATGGACAAAGGAGAGTGAGTAAATTGATAGAGTTTTATTAAGTGAGGATACAG
This sequence comes from Mellivora capensis, assembly GCA_004024625.1. Classification (NCBI taxonomy): domain Eukaryota; kingdom Metazoa; phylum Chordata; class Mammalia; order Carnivora; family Mustelidae; genus Mellivora; species Mellivora capensis. The sequence goes on along the minus strand of PISX010007676.1, from coordinate 25,276 downwards.
AAAAAAAGTTCATGGGAGGGAGAGGGTTCCCAACAGGGTTGCCACTCAAGGCCTTTAGGATTGGTCTTTTACGGAAAGTTAACTAGGAAACTCAAATCCTTCTAACGTCTCTGTTGATATCACCACTGAGCGAGCATGAGTGATAACATCTTTAATGTCTTACTTCTTTTGCAGGGTCTGGTGATTTTGTTGGTCACAGGCAGCTGTTGTAACAAGACCACACCTTTGACACCTGGGACAGGATGGTCCGGTTTGTTTCCTTTCCTCTGGTTTTCTTTCATCCCCAGCACTTTTGAATTTTGTGAGCCTGATCACAGAGCCCTCTATCTATCTCTCCCTTCCTAGCCCTGCCTGTCCCTTACTCCCAGTGACACACATGGCCCCTCAGCACTTCTGTGACTAAGTTTAATCAACAGGGGGAAGCTTTTATAGTACCAGTTGCAGAAAGAAACAAGCCTCCAGGGAGCTATAGTCAGTAGAAACAATCCGAAGTAAATAAACTCTCTCAGAAGACTTCAGATATCAAAATTATAACCCCAGTGTAAAGGCTGTATATAAAATATCTAAAAAAATAGAAAATGAATTCAAATATTAAGCAGCAGTATACTCTTAGAAATGGCAAAGCAGTTTTGAAAAATAACAAAATTAACTGTATGAGGATGAAAAATATAATTGCTAGTAATAAAACTTCAACGGATGCATTTAATGTCAATTAGGCTAGGCTGAAGGAGCAGTTGGTGTCTTTGGAGATAGAATTGAAGATATTATGCAGAATAGAGTCAGGCAAGGCATAGTAACAGATGCCACAGAAGTCTTCCAGATTCTGTTGTAGCATTAATAGCCCATCCCAAAACTTAGTGGCTTGAAACAACTATTTTATTATACTCAAAGATTCTGAAGGTCAGTAGTTTGTTCAGAGGCAGTTTGTCTCTGACCAGTGAGGCTAGGGACCTCCGTCAGAAGATTCATAAAGGGGGGGTGACGTTAGCTGGTGGCTGGAATTATCTGGGGCATCTCACTCACATGGCTGATGGGTAATAATGGTTATCAGCTTGTACCCAAACTGGGCTGTCGGTCAGAACAACTACATATGGCCCCTACACATGGTGTTCTATCTGTACACCCAAATGTGAGAACATATTTGGGGTCCCCCGTGTTGTGGAGGGTAGGCTCCAAAAGTAAGTGTTCTAAAGGTGTGTGTCATTGTTATGACCTTGTCTTGGAAGTCAGCTAGCAGCACCATGATGCTATACTCTTATGGTTGAGACATCCGCAAAGATCCACCCAATGTAAAAGGCAGAAAGCATGCATACATCCCACCACTGGATAGGATGACTGTCAAGGTCACATTGTACAAGAGCATGTATGCCATCTTTAGGAAACATGCTCTCTCTCAAGAGGTTAAAATCCATGGAAGACATTGAAAAAGTAGAACATATAAACAACCAGAATCCCAGAAAGGGAGAATACAATGGCAGAGAAGCAATTAAAAAAAAAAAAGAAAGAAAGAAAGAAAGAAAAGAAAAAGCTGAGAATCTTCCTCAAAGATGGAATAGATAAATCTACCAGTACAAGAATCATAACCTATACCAACAAGGATTTTTTTTTTAAGAAAATGTAAAAGATACAAACAAAAGAAACAATGGAGAGAAATCTTAGGATAAAAGGAGAATAGAAGAATCACCTAATGAGACAATGCAAAGAATGGCTCCTTGGGCACAGAAACAGGAGCCAAAAAGCAGAGAAATGTGCCATCAAAGTTCATCCTGGAACTGTCTATGCAGCAATACTGCATTTTATTAATGAAGGTGAAATGTATTTCAGATTATTAAACAGTGAAAAAAATTTACCATGTCAAACTTGCTAAAGAATTTTATTATTTAATTTATTTTTTTAAATATTTATGAAAGAAAGAACGCACAAGCAGGGGGAGGAGCAGAAGAAGAGGGACAAAAAGACTCCATGCTGAGCACAGAGCCTGAAGCAAAGCTTGATCCCAGGAAATCATAACCTCATAACCTCAAATCATAACCTCACCCAAAACCAAGAGTCAGATGCTTAACTGACTGAGCCACCCAGGTGTCCCTAAAGAATTTTAAAGGATTTTTTGTTGTTGTTGTTAATTAACTCAGGAAACAACAGATGTTGGCAAGAATGCAGAGAAAGGGGAACCCTCTTACACTCTAGGTGGGAATGCAAACTGGTGCAGCCTCTCTGGAGAATAGTATGGAGGTTCCTCACAAAGTTAAGAATAAGACTACCCTAAGACCTAGCAATTGCACTTTTAGGTATTAATTGAAAGGATACAGAAATAGTGATTCAAAGGGGAACATGTACCCAAAGGTTTATAGCAGCAATGTCCACAATAGCCAAAATACGGAAAGAGTCCAGATGTCCATCGACAGATGGATGGATGGATGGATGGATGGATGGATAAAGAGGTGATAGATAGATAGATAGATAGATAGAAATAGTTATATGTATCTATAGATGTATAGATATATCTATCTATAGATCTGTAGTTATCTGCCTATATATAATATAATATTACTCAGCCATCAAAAAGAATTAAATCTTGCCATTTGCAATGATGTGGGTGGAACTAGAGGGTATTATGCTAAGTGAAATAAGTCAGTCAGAGAAAGACAAACAACATATGCTTTCACTTCTATGGAATTTAAGAAATAAAACAGATGACCTAGGGAAAGGGAAGGAAAAATAAAATAAGATAAAAACAGAGAGGGTGGCAAACCGTAAGAGACATAACTCTAGGAAATAAAGTAAGGGTTGCTGGAGGGGAGGCGGGTGAGGTGTTGGTGTAACTGGGTGGTGGGCATTAGGGAGCAGGCTTGATGGAATGAGCGCGGGTTGTTATACACAACTGATGAATCACTAAATTCTACCCCTGAAACTAATAATGTTAACTAACTTGAATTTAAATAAAATTAAAATTGAAACTAAGTAATTAATTAAAGGACTTTTTTGAATAAATTTTCAGCTTTATTAAGGTATCATTGACCCATAGGAATTGCATGTATTCAAGATATACAAGTTGATGTGTTGATATATGTATATATTGTGAAGTGATGGACACAATCAAGCTAATTAACATACCCATCACCTAATTAACATACCCACCACCTAAGTTAACCATCATTTTCTTTCTCTGTTTTTCTTTATCCATTGATTTTCATCATTCCTTAATCTATTTATAAAAAGTCTTGATTTGGACTCAATTAGATTATGATGTATTTTTTCATTAAGACTTTATTCTTTTAGGGCACCTGGGTAGCTCAGTTGGTTAAGTGTCTGCCTCGACTTAGGTCATGATCTCAGGTTCCTGGGATCAAGTCCCACATCAGGCTCTCCTTCTGTGCTCTCTGTCTCTCAAATAATAAATAAAGAAAGAAATAAAGAAATAAAATCTTTAAGAGAAAAGACTTTATTCTTTTAGAACAGTAAAAAATTCAAAGCAAAACTAAAGGGAAAGTACAGAAATTTCCCATATGCACCTTGCCCTCACACATACATAGCCTCCCCCACTAATACTATCCCCCAGCAGAATGGTATATTTGTTACAATGGATTAACCTTTGTCAGACACAAAAGACCATGTTTGACATTACAGTTCACTCCCAGTGTTTTGCATTCTGTGGGTAGAGATAAATGTGGGATGACATTATCCACCATTATAGCATCATACATAGTATTCTTACTGCCCTAAAAACCCTCTGCCTTCTGTGTGTTCATCCCTTATCCCCAACCTCTAACCACTAGCAAACACTCATTTTCCTACTGTCTCCATAGATTTGACTTTTCCATGATTTTATATAAATGGAATCATGCCCTATGTAGCATGTTCACTATGGTGTCTTTATCAGTAAATGCCTTTAAGATTCCTCCATCTCCTTTCATGGCTTGATAATTCATCTCTTTTTAGTGCTAAGTAATATTCTATGGTCCAGATTCTATGTGCATTTTAACCATGCACTTCCTGAAGGACATCTTGGTAGCTCCCACATTTTTGCAATTGAAGAAAGCTACTATAAACATCGGTGTAGAAGTTTCTGTGTGGACATAAATTTTGAACAAACTTGGGTTGTTACTAAGAAGCGCAGTTTCTGTATCGTATGGTAAGAGCATGTTTCGTTTAAGAAACCACCAAACAAACTGTCTTATGCAAAATGCCATTTTGCATTTCCATCAGCAATGAGTGAGTGTTCCTCTTCCTCCACATCCTTGTCACCATTTGGTGTTGTCAATGTTCTGGATTTTGACCATTGCAGTAGCCCTGTAGTGGTATCTTATTGTTTTCATATGCATTTTCCTAATGACCTATGACGTGGAACATCTTTTCTTACACTTATTTGCTATCTCTGTATCTATTTGGTGAGATATCTCTTAAGATCTTTGGCCCACTTTTTTTTTTTTTTAAGATTTTATTTATTTATATATTTATTGGACAGCGAGATCACAAGTAGGCAGAGAGGCAGGCAGAGAGAGAGGAGGAAGCAGGCTCCCCGCTGAGCAGAGAGCCCGATGCGGGGCTCGACCCCAGGGCGCTGGGATCATGACCGGAGCCAAAGGCAGAGGCTTTAACCCACTGAGCCACCCAGGGGCCCCTTTGGCCCACTTTTTAATTGAGTTGTTTGCTTACTTACAGTTGAGTTTTAAGAGTTTTATATATTTTGGATTACTGTCCCTTATCAGATGTCTTTTTTGTAAATATTTTCTCCCAGTCTATGACCTGTCTTCTCATTGCCTTGACATTGTCTTTCACAGATCAGAAGTCTTGCATTTTAATGAAATCCAGCTTATCAATTATTTCTTTCATTTGGTGAAATGAGATGCTATTGGTATTGTATTTGAAAGATTATCACCCTACCCAAGGTCATCAAATTTTTTTCTATGTTATCTTCTAGTTTTACAGATTTGCATTTCACATTTAGTCTATGATCTATTTTGAGTTAGTTTTTGTGAAAGGTCTAAGGCCTGGGTCTAGATTCATTTTTTGCATTTGGATGTCCAGTTGTCCCAGCCCCATTTATTGTCCATTATGTTGTCTCTACTCCTTTGTCAAAGCTCAGTTGACTCTATTTATGAGGGTCTATTTCCAGGCTCTCTATTCTATTGCATTGTCTATCCTTTTGCCAGGATCACCCTATCTTGATGACTTTATCTTTATAGTAAGTCTTGAAGTCAGGTATCATCAGTCTTCCAAATTTGCTCCTCTCTTAGTATTGCCAAGGCATTCTGGGTCTTTTCTCTCTCCATAAACTTTAGAATACATTTGTCAGTACTCACAAAATAATATTGCTGGGGGTTTGATTGCAATAACATTGAATAGATAGGCCATGTTGGGAAGCACTGGCCAGTAGAGCCAAACAAGACCTGCCTCTGCCTATTGCAGGTGGAACCCTATGGAGCCCACAGATTGGGGACCAGAGCAAAGGTGAGGACTGGGGCAAAAGGTGGAGAGTTGTCTTAGGTCCTGGTGTGGTGGAGACAATGCCAGTGGGGAATGCCCTTTACCCTGGGAACCTCTGGCAAGAGTGGCCTCTGAAACCCCAGGGTCCCCTTGCTCTCTGAGATCACCATCTCTCCTTTGTGGTGTGGGAAGCCCTATTCTGGAGAACATCTTACAACACAGGGAAGGACATTACCAATCATTCTTTACACCCTGTTTGTATAAATAGATAAAGCAAACCCAGAATGAATTACCCGTGGAAGCGCTGCTTTATTTTCCAAGGTTAATTCAGCTGTCAGTGTTTGGAAAACAAAGCAAGACTGATTCTATCTTCACCTTTCCCCTTCTGGAGTTTTATGTCATTGCCATAGCAACTCAGTCCACAAATTTGATGATAATTAAAAACTGAGCAGGACAGCATCTTTACCTACTGGACCAGGGAGGTAAATCCTGAAATGTACAAAGAAAATACAGGTAAATGCTAAGCCAGTGACCAAAAGAAATAAAAACAATTAGGCAACTTACTGCATTAGGGAAACGTATTAAAGACTAAACTCTTTAAGGATTTAATAGTTAATGCCACAAAAATAAATGCTTGTCAAACATAATATGAACCAATAAAATATTTTTACTGAAGTCAAAACAATGTATGGGGTTTGGGTGTGGTTCTTTTTACTTACAAAAGTAAGATGTCAATATACCATTTATTACATCTTATTACTTTTAGACTCTAAACAAGGAAAAGTCCACATTCACTCTCCTTAGTTGTAATTTCCAAACACTACTGGTGATTCTAGTCCCTTCTCTAAGAACAAAGAAAGAAACAAACAAAGCACCCACTTTTATCAATTTCTGTGTAAGGCACGTGTGTACATGTGTGTAGTGTGTACATATAAACATATAAATACATAAATATCAGGACTTCTGATCCTCATGTTCTTAACATTTGGCACTAGATCATTCTTCGCGGGGACTACTGTCCCGTAGGATGTTTAACAACATCGCCCCCACCCATAGTATGCGATGCTAGTAGCATACTCCCTCTAGAGTTGTGCCCAATAAAACTGCCTGCAGATGTTATCAACTGAGACTACTGTCCTAGAGCAATCTTCTTTGACCTCATTTTCCTTCTCCTCCACTCATATTTTAATGCTCATGGATCCCCTGAAAAAAAAAAAAAGTTTTGGATTTTGGATTTCAACTCATAGCTGAGATGGTAACAGGCCAGGGAAACTCCCCAATACCATGCCTCATTGTGCCATACTCAAGAATTTTAAAACTCACATAGGAGTTGGCACCTTGTACCCTCACAGCAAATCTATATGTATCAGAGGAGCTGGAAGTTGTCCTCACTGGCCTGAGTTTGCTGTGATCTGCTGGAAGCAAAGAATGACAGAAAGTCTTGCTACGGAGAATCAGAACTTTTTTTTTCAAATTTAAGCCAGCTTCTAGTGGATTGCTGATAAGAATACGAATTGGTACAACTTCCATGAAGGGTAACTTGGAAATATATGTATCACAAGTGCAAGTGCATATGCCCTTTGATCTAATAATTCTATAGAGCATTCTCTTAATACGCTTGCATACATGTAAGACAATATATTTACAAAGATTCTCAATGAAGCATTGCTTGGGATAGCAAAAAGTGGGGGCCAACCAAATATTCTCAGTGGGACTGCTTAAGTAAACAGATTATATATATAATACTAAAGGTAACAAAATCACATTTCATTGTACATCCATTTATGGATATGAAATTATGTGAATATATCAATCGTATAAAAATGAAATATAAAGTAATAGCCAATATGTTCCAAGAATAAAAAGGGAATACGTAGTTATGTAGGAAAAGCACAGTAATATTGATATCATTTTAATTTTTTTTGAGATTTATTTATTAATTTTAGAGAGCACACACCCCAGTAGGGGGAGGAGCAGAAAGAGAAGAGGAGAGAATCTCAAGCAGACTCCCCTCTGAGCACGGACCACCCTCCCCCGCCACTGTGGGGCTTGATCTCGCAACTCATGAGGTCACAACCTGAGCCAAAACCAAGAGTCAACTGATTGTTGACTGTTGTCATTTTAATTTAAAATATATTTTATCTCAATGTATATGACACAAAATGTAAAATTACTTTTTAAAATGCATTCTCAATTGGATAAATTAAAATATGGATGGTAAGCACAGTGGTAAAATTCCAACATTCTTCTCCTAGTGTGTTTCTTTCCTTAGTAACATTACTGTGGGTGACAGAAGACGTGAAAAGACCTCAGAGAATCAGCAAAGACTGAGCCCCAGTTGATTCAGCTTTGCCTGCAGTGGATTTTCTTTTTGTTTTGTTTTTGTTTTGAGAGGTACAAGATTATTCTTATGAGCATTGAGGATTATTTCATTGCTCTTTTAACTTGCTATTTTCTAAAGACTAACAATGTTAAGCAAATTTATCACTTACATCACTGTTTAGTTTTCATTTTTGTTTTTATTGTTTTATCTGTTTTATTTGCTCTAAATTGGGAGTTCTTTCCAAATTCTGTTACCGGTTGTTTATCAAGCATATATTTTGGAAATATTTTCTCCCAGTCTGCAGGTCTTTTCAGTTTTTATTTTTGTAAAATTCAGTGACCAGAAATGTTTAATTGATTGATACAATTTTGTTTCTTTTATGGCTGATCTATACTATGTTCTTGATAAGAAATCTTTAACCCGGAGTCATCAAGATTCTATTCTATTTTTTAAATAAAATTTCTAATTTTAAGTTTTACATTGAGGTCCCTGATCCTTTAGTTCATTTTTATGTAGCATAAAGCATAACTATCCATTGACTTTTTACCCATACTGCTTTGCATTATATTTTGCAGTGATCTTTTAATATAAATTCAATTAACATATAATGTATTATTAGTTTCAGAGGTAGAGGTGAGTGATTCGTCAATCTTATATAATACCCAGTGCTTGTTAAATCACGTGTCCTCCTTAATGCACTTTACCCATGTATCCCATCCCCCCACCCATCTCCCCTCCAGCAACCCTCAGTTTGTTTCCTATGATTTTGTCTCCCTCTCTAGTTTCAACTTGTTTCATTTTTTCCACTCTTCCCTACTATCCTCTGCCTTGTTTCTTAAATCCACATATCAGTGAGATCATATGATAATTGTCTTCCTCTGATTGACTTGTTTCACTTAGCGTAATACCCTCTGGTTCCATCCACGTTGCTGCGAATGGCAAGATTTTTTTTTATGATTTTGCATAATATCCTAATAAGTGTGACCCTTTGGATCACTACATTTGTATCTTTGGGGGTAAATACCCATTTGTGCAATTGCTAGGTCATAGGGTAGCTCTAATTTTACCTTCTTGAGGAACCTCCACGCCGTTTTCCCGAATGGCTATAGCAGCCTACATTTCCACTAACATTACAGTAGGTCCCCCTCTCTCCACATCCTTGCCAACCTCTGCGGTTTCCTGTCTGGTTAATTTTAGTCATTCTGACCGTTGTGAGGTGGGATGTCTATGTCCAATAGCACTACTGGGTATTTACGTATGACATGTTCCCATCACATGAACGTCAAACACAATGTCATTGCTTTTGCTTTTAGTCATGTGTTTTAAAGAGGTAAAGAGAAACAATAGATAATTTTCATGTATCATATTTTCCCATTTTCAGTGTTTTTCATGTCTTCTGGAAAATACAACTTTTTATCTAGCTTTATTTTTCTTCAGCCTAACTTCATATTAACATTTCTTAGAATGTAGTTCCCCTGTTGACAAATTCTTCATTATTTTGAATGAAATAATATAAACTCTTTTTCATATATTTATTCCTTTGCATGGTACACATAATTTTTTTCTGTCTATTTTCTATAGTTCACTTTGGTTTTCATCAATTTAACTATTTTGCTCCCAAGGCAATTAGATTCTTTTTATTTATTCTACTTGCAGATTACTTAGTGTCCTGAACATATAAACTATATATTTCACAAAAATAAGTTATTATTTCCCCAATTTCATTTTCTTCTACAGTTTTTCTTCTCCTTCTGGAACTTCAATGTTATATATGTTGAACAACTTGATATTGTCACATAGATCACTGAAGCTTTATTTATTTTCTTTTAAGTTTTTTATCTATCCTTCCATCTTCAAGTTGAATTTCTTTTGATCTATCTTAAAATTTCCTGACTCTTTTTTTTCTTTTCAGTGTTCTAGAATTCATTGCTTATGCACCACACCCAGTGCTCCACGCACTACATGCCCTCCATAATACCCACCACCAGACTCACCCAACCTCCCACGCCCTCCCCTCCAAAACCCTCAGTTTGTTTCTCAGAGTCCACAGGTTCTCATGGTTTGTCTCCTCCTCCCATTCCCCCCAACTCACTTCTTCTTTCCAGACTCTTTTTTATTTTAATTCTTCTTCAGTCTGGTGTTAAGCCATCTAGTGACTTGACTTCAGTTTTTTGTATCATTTGCTTCTCAAATTTCGTTAGGTTTTTGTTTTGGTTTTTTTTTGGCTTTATCTTTTTCTACTGAAATTTTAGATTTGTTTCCTCATTGAGACCATATTTTTCTTCAATTATTTGAATATTTTCTATTAATTATTTGAACAAATTTAAAATAGCCATAATACAATTTCAGTGTCTCCATTTGATTTCCTGTATGTTCACTCATTACAGTATATTTTCCTTACGTCCTGGAGCATAGTTAAAATAGATGTCTTAACATTTGTATTCATTGATTCCAACATCTGAGACATGTCCCATTTATTCTCCCTTGACTGGCTTTTCTCTTCCTATGAATTACATTTTTTTCTTTTTTTTTCTGTCCATTAATTTTGGATCAGACCCCAGATATCAAGATAGCTTGTAGAGATTGGATTCTGTTACATTCCTCCAAAGGGTGTTCTTTTTTTTTTTTCTTTCCCCTCCCCTTCATAACAAGCTTTTACCTCAGCTGGACTCAAACTCCGAATTCTCACTCCCCTACAAATGTCAGAAACTAACACCTGCTATGTTTCTTTAACATTTTCTGGGTTACTTGGAATCTATTTCTTACAAACTTAGTTAAGGGGACAACCAATGATTTGGCCAGAAATTAGAATTTGTTGTTACCCCCCTCTTTGGCTAACTTCTGAAAAGAATTTACCCTCTCACTTTCCAACTGCTGTAGTCTCCTCTTACTTTGTGCTCTGACTTCTCAACCAGTAAAACTGTAAGTTTTTGCCAGGCTTTTAGCACTCCACATGGGAACAACTCTAGTCTGCCCTCAGGCATTAAGCTAGAAACTTGGAAACTTACCCAGTGTTATTATTTTCTTTCAAATGTCAACTTCCTTGTTACTTGCTTTAGATTGCTCTTCATTTGGATTTTTTTCATTTTTTTCCCCAGGAGTTTATCACTACTGTTTGAGGGTCGGTTAGTCCAATATGAGCTACTCTGCTATTATCTGAGACAGATGTCTTTATAATGTTTTACTTTTTAGGGAAGAATATTCTACTGCCAAGTGTAATAGAAAGGATTTGTTTCAGGAGAGATAGTAAAGGAAGAACAAATTGATGATTTCCTAATGGCACATGATGTAGCAGCACAGTGCAATGATAATTTTGCAAACAGAATTGGCATTTATTTATCTAAATTTACTTCTGTAAAACATAACTCATGAATATTCCTAATGTGTTTTGTTGTTGTTGTTGTTCTGGAAAGGTTGGAAAATAAGTCTGTACTTCTTAAAACTTTATAGAGTGAGGGGCTATTGCTTGGGAGAGATATGGTAACTGGACTAGGAATGAAGGTAAGTTCAATAAATTAAAGAAAGGAGAATTAAAGAAAACAATTTTATTTATTTCAGCCATTCATTGAATTTCTCATTTTGCATAAGCAGTCACATAGAAAATTAATTTAATACATGATTAAAATTTTGAAATGTTTCTAATTATTTTGTTCTTCACTGATTCCTAAAGTGCTTTATGATAATAAAATTCATGGTTATAACTATCATTACTACCCATAAGATGAAAATATGTGTGTTGTTTTTTTTTTTGCACTATCCAGAAATTATATACACTCCTCCTAACCCTCCTAAGGCAGTTATTAGAAATAGGCCTGTACATTGTCAGAGCGTGTCTGCCTTGATATAAGAGTAATTATTCTTCTCTCCTATGACATAGCTTTAAGTTTAGTCACTGGAATTTAAATGTAGTAACTTCCAGATTCCTCCTATTCAATTAATACTTGAAAATATTTTATATTTATAAAGTAGAAAATTTACTATTTATTTTGGGAGGATGACAAATTCTTTTGACTTTTCAAAATATAAAAACATAATTAATGCATACATTTTATCTCGGGGAAATAATACATGTAGTATATTGTAGTCAATTTCTATTTATATAAAATTCTCTTTAAAATATATCAGGGGAAAATTCATGGCAATTGATATTCACAAGGTTGTTTCTAAGACCTTGCAAAATCTTGACTCTTAGGTAAATCAGTGCTTCTCAACCTGCCAGTTCCCTCAGGGTCTCAAATAAGATCTATAGAAAATGGGGCTCAGACATGAATATTCTTATATTTTTCAATGGTGACAATGTGCATACAAGATTGATAATTGCTGACAAATTTCACTAAATAGAGATGCTTATTATATCTTGATTGTTAAATTGTTTTTCTGATAATCTTCATCCAACATGCATAGCAACTATTAATCAGAAATTTAATCGCACTCATCCTGGAAAAGCCTTTGATACTTATTTGTTTGATGGAATATAACAAAATAACATTTAAAATTCAAGGTTTAATATGAAATAATAGAGTAAAACTAGAATGCCTGAAGATACAGACGTACAAGAGAATATACATAATCTCACTGAATCTTTTTAATAACACTATGAAGTGAGTGGCATTATTACTGCCATGGCACAGGTGAGAAAACCAAGACCCCAAGTAGTAAAGTAACTTGCCCAAGGCCACAGGATAAGAAAGAACTAAAAATGAACTCAGACAATCTGGCTTCAGAATCCCTGCTCCTCCACTTACATCTATATTTTTCTATATGTATAGCAACTTTTTCCAGTGAAAAATAATCCTCCTGGAAAATCCATTCCAAAGATACCGGTGCTGTCTCTGAGTCTCATAACTCCTGAGTTGTTCTCTATTACTACCTATCAAGATAACCAAGAGAAAAAGTTTTTACTTTTTTTCCCAAGGAGTGTCCCAGAATTCATGGTTCTTCTCATTCCTATATGATAACCTTTACCTCTTTAACATGTACACATAGTTCACCAAGAGTTTGTTGAAACACTTTCTACTCTTGGCCACCATGAATGTGGCAGATGCTTCAGGTCCCTGCCCATGTTACCTCAGCCCATCCAGAGCTTACCTACCACTGTGGAAGATAGTTTCCAAATACATCTATGGTGTCATTCTTCAAGAAACCACTTTTCTGCTTAAGGGCAGTCCATGGGTGCAGAAGAATCTGGACGTGCATAAGAGGTAGGTAAGAAGTGACAGGGAGCTAATGCTCCATAAAGCAGTCCCCTACCATGCAGTGATGGAGAAGAGTGGTTAAGGACCTCAGTGTCCTTGTTCCTCAGTAGGATAGTTCTGAGTTGTGTTTTATATGCTCTCCCAGTGGCATCCCTCTACTCTGTGGCCAGTAGTAGTCAGCCACTCATTAATGCACCCCTTACTGTTTATCCTCCCCTTCCTGTATGCTTTCCTTATTCCTTCTTTGTGTTCCCTGGGATCACTTTCACAAAAATTACATGAACCAAATTGGTGATTCAGGCTCATCTCTTGGGAAAACTCAAACCAAGATGACAATAGGGGAATCTTCTTGTTCTCTCCTCAGGTTCTTTGTTGCTATTTCTCCACCTCCTAAGGAAGATATACTTCCTCTGCCCATAGCTTAGAGGATGATATTCTCAGGATAGATACTGCATGGATCTTACTTTCATATCACTCAGAGGATCTCATGTTTTTCAAGGTCTGGAATTGCCATCTATGTATCAATTGTTCCAAAATCATTAACTCTAGCTCACATGCCTCTCCTGCTACATAACTGTCTTTTCAGTCTTTTCTTCCACAGGGTTTCACACTCTGCTCTGTGGCTGGCACCATTCCAGAGCATGAGTATAAGATCTTTAAACATAGATCCTACCAGGGGCTCACATCCCAGCTGGGAACGATAAAACACCAGCAAACAAAGTGTAACTGACAAGATTAGTGAGCATAATGGAAATAAAATGGAAATTGTGCCAGAGACTCATGAAGATGAAGGAAGGCTTTAGTAAAGATGGCCTAGGAAGGCCTTCTGCATACTTAACACTTGAGGTGAAACTTGAGTTTGGCACTTCCCCATTGAACTCCCCCAGCAGGTATCAGATTGCCTTCTGGAGAGCTCTGTGTCTACCTATCTGTCTCTCTGATTGTGAGGGCAGAAGTTTGCCCAGGGTCCTCACTTCTCTGGAGCATCTGAGAAGACCTATCCATTTTTCAAATTTTTCAACTTCTCATGGGTTGTTAAAGAGTAATGACTTCCATGTTCCTTACCTACAAGGCTAAAAACCAGGAGTCTCTGATTCGGTTTTGATTTTTATGCTACTTCATTGATGAACTTTTACACAAGTCAAGGAATGCAATATTAAGATATGGACTCACAGTGTTTTTAAATATTGTTATTGAAGAGCTATGAAATACATGTAAGTTTTCTTGGTTGTTTTTATTTTATTTTGTAATATATATGATTTGAAAAAAAAACTATGCAATTTAGTATTTATTAGTCTTGGTATTGAATATGTGTTCCACTGAGCACTATATTGTGCTTATAACCAACACTGAAGAGTAACTTATAGGACTACACCCAGTATCATAAAATATATATAAAATGTAGTTATCTTTTTTAGAGTCTATACACCTGGAGTCCTACTATAGCAGAAATAGAGGATATAAAATCTGGATCCCTTTTGAAACTTGATTTTCTTTATGAGGCAGCTTTTCTTCAAATCAAGCATCAAATTAATAATCAGAAATATTATTGAATAACTGCTAATTTTAGAAAGAAGTTTAGGAAAGGAGGCCTTTCCTTATATTGGGAAAATATTATATCTTTATATACATATATATAGATATATAGAGAGAGAGCTCTATGTCCAGGGAAAAAGAATTTCCCCTACCAGGCCACTCTTAGCTGTGGATTTAATTCAAGTCAAGGGAACTTCTCCGAAAAGGCGGTTCCCAATTATACCACCTCTTTAGAAGTTTTTGTCTCATTTAACCACAACTTGAGTTGAAATAATATATCCCCCAAAATGGTTTAAAAAATTAAAAAGAAAACTTTGGTGCAATATGTAAAGAAATCAGACAATTGATTTATTTAGAGTACCCTGAAATGATGGCCGTAGGTGGGCACATCATTATGACTTCCCCCAAAACATCTTTGTACTTAAAAGATAAGATCCAAATGGATGCCCTCATCCTTCAACCGCCTCACATTGCTCTCTTTTCCTTGATTCTTTCTCTCTTTCTCTCTCTCTCTTTCTTACACACACACACACTCACACACACACAAACCAGAAAATGTAATCAAAGTTCATCCCCTTTGGCATCTTTTATTAATTGTTCAGAAGTGGTAAAGGAAAAGAGACTGATAAAGTTTATATGGTGATCATTGAATTATTTAGATAAAAATACACACATTTTCTAATTATATTGTTAAATTTCATTAAATTTATTTAATAATCTAATTTAATTCTATTGTATTACTATATTCTTGGCTGTACAAGATAAATGCGATGCATTGATCTCCACTTGAGGTCTTTAATTTGATCCTTCACATGGTGAATACATATGAAATATGAATTTTTAAATATTCATATTTGCATCATCCAAAGAAATTCAGATGTTTTAATTTTTTTAATTTTTAATATAAAAATATTTAAAAATCTGACAATAAATTGGGCTAAAACTGTCTAGAATTAAGCTTGGGAGGAAGAGTAGTTATATTATCATTCTACAGAAAATATATAGAAAGTTCAGGGAGAAATTCCCTATTATTAAAATTGCAAAATTTTATCTCACAATAATATTTCACTAAAGCATGTAAAGGATAAAATTATCTCTCTGGTTGATGCTACCCTTTGATGAATATACCATAAAATATGTAAATGCAATTTAATATACAGAACAAAAAATAGAATATTAGTTCACTTACATGTATACACATTTTTCTCTAAGACTGGTTTTTGCCTTTAGTTATATTTTTATTTGGTTTAAGGCTATAAAGCCAGTTGCAGTGTCACTTAAAAAGAAACACACCATAAAATAACAATTGTTAGAATAAAAGCATTTTGTTATTAAGAAAAGTTTTTGCAGAAGATCATATATTATTAAACCAAATATTTCTTTAGGCTTACGATGTGGGCTTCTTGGTAAGTCCATTTATAATTGGGGAACACATCCAGAAAATTCCTCCTGAGTGATTTTTTTTCCTCACTAATTACAGAGCTAAATGCTCATGCAATTGGAATATTTCCTACTCACATATTTTTCCTCAAGGGTAGCTTAACACTATTTACACTTCACTCATTCATTTAAATAGCTCATATCACAAAAAATCCAAATTCAGACAAGACACACTGAGCTCCTCGTCGTTTACAGCTTACTTGATTGATTCATTGGTTGACTCATGCAATATCTACCTTCAGAAAGGCTTCAAAAAAGTTCACATTAATGCACACAGTGTAGTGAAGATAAAATATGATTAAAACTCAACTGGATCAGGAGGGTGGGCTCTTCTTCCACTTGTATGTTCTTGGGAGTTTCTTGGTATGTCACACAGTGTTAATCAAACACTCTTTTTCTTTAAGGGGAAAAAAAAGAGGACTGCTGAAGAGAATCCAATCTTATCCATCTACATAGTGCTGAATGTTCTAGAATTTCAACTGCACAAATTCTGACCACTTGTGGGTCTGGACAGACTTTGAGCAGTTTTGCATCTGGCAGATGTTTTGCACGAGACCTCCTAACCATTCTTTCATGATAACTCTTTGTAGACTTAGGTTGCTTTTAAAAGTGAAGATGCTGTCCTCCTAATCACAAGGTTACAGAGAAAACAAAAGAAATGGCGTTTGTGATGCTACTATTATCGGAGGTTGGGAAACGTCAGCTGAAATTCTAAAACATTCCCCCTGCTGTGGGCCTGGCACAGAATGGCCACCCAAGATAAGTGCCCATAAGCACCATAGCAATGCAGGAGGAAGCCCACAGCCTGGGCAAGCCCACTGCTGCCTTTATTCTCCCGTGGAGCTCTTCAAACGGAGCCTACTCCAGGGTCACTTATGGCTGTGTTCAACTTGATGTGTTCTGTACTCCAGCATTTAAAAGCACATTCAGTGAAATTCTATTCACAGTTTTTTTGATAAACATCTCTGTTACTTCAGCAAACTTACTTGCCTCATAAATGTGTAGTTTTATGCCAGGTCTCAAAAAAGACATAATGAAAATTTTCACAGGATTCAAATTGTCCATATTGACAAATCGGGGGTTTTCGTTTCTCTTTCTCAAGACTGGGGACATGAGTGAGCTCCAGAAAACTTCTTAGACCTTTGCGTTGACCCTGCATTCTGTTCTGCTCTTTTATCCTTCCAGACTTCCAGTCAATGGTTATTCACCAAGCACTTAGAATGTGCTGGACCAGGGCGGGCCCCAGAGACATAAAACCCAACAGGACCTAACTCAATGTAGGTGCTCATGAAACTCCACGTCCTCTCGGGGAGAAAGCCTAAACAAGGAAGTAAGTAGATAAATAGTGACATAATTAGAAACTGTGCTGTGTGTTATAAAACACAGAGAATACAAGAAGGGTGAGAGCCGTGGTGTGGAGTGAGCCTCACACTCGCCTTGGAGGGTGGGCTCTGGGCTGAGCAGGGCATTCCTCAACAGAGAAGGAAGCTCACAGGTTTAGGAAAGAAAGGTGAATTCTAACCATGATTCTGGGCTGGCAGCCTCTGATTCCTTTGCTCACACTGCGGCTAGGAAGCCTGGAATATAGTGCAGTAAGAATGAGTAAATAGGAATATTCTGTTCACGTCCCCTTTTCTTTTTATTTTATTTTATTTTATTTATTTATTTTGACAGAGAGAGATCACAAGTAGGCAGAGAGGCAGGGAGAGACCCCGATGCGGGGCCGGATCCCAGGACCCTGAGACCATGACCTGAGCTGGAGGCAGAGGCTTTAACCCACTGAGCCACCCAGGCGCCCCGGCCTCCCCTTTTCTTTGCTTGCATGTTTACAATGCACTTCCTACTTGCACACACGCTCCCACACTCCATTGCTCTCTATTCTGGAAGAAATCATTGGGTCTGACCCAGGACACAGTCTATGTTTTAAGTCTTTTCTAATCCAGTGCTCCTGGGAACCCCAACCATGAGCTCACCTAACACCGGCGATGTGCTGGCAAAGATGTCAACCGAAGATCCCCCTGTCAGTGACACAGGAGTCTAACATACCCAACTGGGAAAGGAGGCAGTCCAGAGCGCGCTGCCACTCTCAAGGCCAGGATCACAATCCGGCACAGTCTGTGGCCATCCCAGGGACATTGCACTATTGATGAAGGTACATTATTGTTAACTGAGGATGAACCACCCGGCTTCAACTCACAGGTGATCCAGGACATCGATTCCACTGTTCCTGACAACCTGTCCTCAAATTTTATGTTTGATATACACTTACCCTACCACTGAGAGTTGCTTTATTTTTACTATGAATTTGTCTTATAGGCAGAATGAAGGCTTTCAAAGATGTCCATATCCTAATGCCTGAATGCTGAGAATGTCACCTTCCACAGCAAACCCGGCCCTGAGCTGATGGGATTATGTTAAGGACCTTGAGATGGGGATATGATCTGGGATTTCCCAACTGGATTCAATCTAATTTAAAGTGTCCTTGAAAGCCTAGAGAAGCTTTCGTGCCTGTGGTCAGAGAAATATGTGTCCACAGAAAACAAGTCATAAAGACACAGTGTTGCTGGCATTGAAGATAGAGAGAGGGTGTTTTGTACTTTTTCATGAGATGGTCGGTCAGGTATGACCAAAAGAAGGGACACAGGAGAGATGCAGGACAACAAAGTTTATTCCACTCACAGATCCTAGAGGGACAGAGTCACCGCACACCATGAGGGACCATATGCAAAGGGAACAGACTCAGCCCAACTGGTGGGGAGCCCAGAGTGAGGCCTGTTGGGCAAGTGCCTTTACTGGGATCAGGTGAAGTGCCCAAGGCTCCAGGTGGTTTCCTGGTGCATGTGAATGTCACCAGGTCACCGGGGAAAGCAAAAGGAGAACTAATGGAGGGGCCACACCCCTACCACACAGTGCATGGGTCACCTGGGAGGAGTATTCACAGAGTGTGGAGGGGAACTTGAGGCAGCCAAAAAACATGAAGTTTTACAAATTACTATACAATGGACTTTGTGGGACCTCAATATCAAAGATCTTAACTAGGGTGGGTAGCCATTGTCACCTGGCCGTGGAGATGTTCAAGGTGACAGGGACAGTGTGATTTGGTCCCTGAAGCCAAACTCTGGTAATGGCAACAACTAGGAAGAGTCCTGATGATATATACCTGATATATCATCAAGGTATATGATGAGCCTCAGAGCCAACTTCACACTTTGTGGGAGAAAACCAGAAGCCCAGGTCAGGCTCCTCTGGAGAATCTGTGGAAGTTTTGGTTACATCTTGAAAGACCTTTACCTCTTGGCACAAATCCTCCTTCCCTCACTAGGAAAAAGTCAAGAGCCAGTTCATTTTCCAAGAGCAGGTAGCCCCCGGGGGCCCTGGAAAGTGTGTGAACAATGTCTGAAATCTAAAGCTGCCAGGAGAAAGTGAGATGATATACAATCCTGCTAACCTGATTTATCAGCCTGGCCACTGTCCTCTCTGTCATTCCCCTCATGCTGCAGAAGCTGGAGCGGCAGGGGATGCCATGCAGGCTCTGGAGATATGCCAGGCTTACGTCTCTGCTTTCACCTCTGGATGTGACCTTGGGCAATTTACTGAGCCTCTCTGTGCCTTAGCTTTTTAATCGCTATGCTTGGCGTAATAAGAAGTATCTACCTTCTGTGTTTACCATGAGAATTAAATAAGTTAATGTTAGAATAATACTAGAACAATAGCGGGCCAATTATTAGAACCAGTTAGAACCAGTAAGCTAGTGTTGTTATTGCAGTTTTCTCATGGTGGTCACAGCTCCTGACCGTTAGCTCAAAGGGAAAAATCTGGAGGAAAAGCATAAGCAGCCAATTAAAAGACATTGATTTAGAAGAACACAACTTCAGGACAGATGAAAACATGGATACTATCTGATCCAAACTCCTCATTTTCTGAAACAAGGAGAAAATTATTTGTTTTGTACAGAATGCCCTCAGTGAGTTAGCAGCAGGTCCTGGCTAGAATCAAAAATGGAACTCGGGGATGGATCAATGCACTTTCCCAAGCAATGTGACCTCTCTCTGTAGACTCTTCTTTCAGAATCCAAGTGGCGAATTTATTTGAAAATCATCAAGACAAGTCAAGAGAATAGACCAGGCTGTACATTCTAATGGGATATTTTTGCTTATTTTTCTCACCAATAACTCATTTTTTAATTTCTAGCTTTTCACCCATGATGGAAAGCAGGACGAATCACTTATTATCAACTCTTCCACATTGTAAAGAGGCACTAACTTGTCTATAAAGTTCTCATAAATCTCAGCCTAGATAAAGATCTCAGTTATTTACCATCAGAACTGTTATCCACCTCAGCATACCAACTTGTGACAAGTCTATCAACCTCACAGGATAGGATTCTGTCATCACCTATTGGGTTCAACAGGTCTTTGAACTCTTTAGATTAAGAAAGGCTTTAAAAAAAAAATCTCTCAAGGAACAGTGGGTGGCTCAGTCGGTTAAGCTTCTGACTCTTGATTTTGGCTCAGGTCATGATCCCAGGGTCCTGGGATAGGATCAGGCTCCTTGCTCAGCATGGAATGCGTTGGAGATTCTCTCTCTCTCCCTCCCCCAGTGTCCCTCCCCCTGCTCTCTCTCTCTCAAGCACCAGAACACACACAAAGACAATTACATCAAGAAAATAGTTGGAATTGGATGGTCTGGTTCTCACTCTGACCACTCACCAAGAGCGTTCTAAATAAAACAGACAAATAGCACACAGTGGGGATTAAGAGATGCATCAGAATTGCCCTTTAAAAGTCAAAGTTTTCCTTTTGCTTCCAAGGAAGTAAGAGCTGACTCCCTGGGTACCTAGAAGCTGAGGACAGGAGGAAGTGAGTGAGCGCCTGTACAGCTGGCCTTCCCGAGTAGGACTCCTGAGTTAAGTGGAGCTTGAATGAAAATGTGTCTCTTACCCCAGATACCCAAAGCCCAAACATTAAATGCCATCATTTCCAGGGCACAGTACTTCTTTGCATCCCAGGCCTTGTTAAGATGTTATCTGACACCCATGTATACACTTTCCTGTTGGTCTGCTCCTCAGCCCAATGTGGCTCATTCCTTTTTGTTTGGTTGGTTTGGTTCATTCCCATCTGTGTCCCAACATCAAGTCCAGGTATACTCCCTCCAAGACAACTTTGCCGACTCTCACTGGAGAGGGTTGGAGATCCTCCCACGTGAGACCCCACTCAAACCACTATGGTGGCTATTGTCACAGTGCGTCTTCATTCTCTTGTTTTTCTATGCTTCTGAGCAGTGAACTCCTAGAGCACAGGGGCTGAGCCTTCCATTTTCGTCTCCCTGATGCAGAACACATATCCTGGGGCAAAATGGATCTTCCACAGATGTTTGGAGAAGATTTCAATCAACTGAACTCCAGCCTTTCCTGCTCTCTTCTACCATCAGGGCACATGCTGACTTCCACACAACCCTTACTATCCACTCAGGAGAGGATATCAGAATTTGAGTGAGGAAGCGTCAAAGTCTAAGTCAATCCACTGTGGTGCATGACCGACAAAGGGGTATTATTAGATGATTCTAACTAGTAACAAGTGGCCTGGAAAGCCCCTCATGTCAGATGATAGTTTATAGTTATTGTGCCAATCCGGAGTTGACTAACCAGCATCCATGAGCCAGGAGGAAGAAAGTTCTATGGAAAAGATGTGTCCTCAAAACACGTGAAGACAGAAACATAGGGAAAGCTAGAGGGGTGAGAGGAGAAGAAACCCAAGTTAAATGTTACAGTAATGCAAGAGCACATACATACAGAACCCCTTCAAGGGAGGAATAGACAGCGTGAATTAAAGAACTACTCACTACTTCCATTAAATCCATGTAGATTTATTTCGGTGCCATGTTTACCGTGTTTTCCTGCTAAATTAGAAAAAAGACACTCTTAATCACATTATAAGTTCAGATTATAGTCCTAGTTCACAGAGGGACAATAGAAGCTGAGAAAAACCATTTGAGGAGTAAGCATCAGGAGAAATTTTACAAGATGAAGTCTAAGCTAAAAACTATTACATCTCTGTGCTGTGGTTGTTCAAGTGAAAATTTTTACATGTGCCATTGAGAACACCAAATGAACACCCATGTGGAGGGATCCACCTGTGCAGCATCCTCTCCTGGCTGTCGAGTGTGCACAAAAGGCCCTAACTAGGAGACACTCACCCTCTAATAAAAAGCCAGATACCGATGCCAGGGTTTAGAAGCAATGCCAGCAAAGAGTGATGATGGCTTTTGAAACAAAATGCTATGTGTTGTGATGGATTTTAAAACACGGACTTTTTCATGGAGGTCAGTACTGATGGCATCTCCCATAATAACTCAATCTTGCTACCCGAATACTTAACTCTCAATTCTTTTGTGCATGTGCTTATTACCCTCTGTGAGGGTGTGGAACATAAGCCAGCCCCGCACTTTACAGGAGGATCTGTAAAGGGGGAAGCAAAAGCTTGGCGCTCCAGTCTGGCCCCTCCATTGCATGTGGGTGCAAGCAAGTCTCTACCTTGAATAGTGTGCAGTGATGGTGGGAAGTGTAAGTTACCCCAGGCCAGAGATCCACCTGAGAAAGACATCTGCAGGGAGCCCCTGGGGTGTTTGAAATTGAAATGGACATTGATAAGGAGTGGAGGATGATTAAAAGTGTCAATAAAACAAGCAGGGTGCTGTTGTACCTGTATGGTTACGATGCTGTTTCTTCATCAAAGTCTGTGATCAACATGAGTCTACAAGTCTCCATCTTCTAGCTTTATGAGACTTACAGCAAGGAGGCCAACTCAATCATGGTCACAGTCATTTTCAGAGCGATTCAGGCCTTGCTTTCATTTGTTTCCAGGTGATGCGATAAGAGCTCCCCTTTTCTACAATGATTCCCCTGTGGATCCTGGTCCAAACCCAGGTGAGCAAACCTGTAATATCAGAGCAGAGCATGAATGTGAGCTACCAGCTCATGGACAATGGTTGGGAATGCTATTGGCTTACACATCTATTTCTCAGTCTTTTCTGTAAAGAAAAAAATCACACAACTTCACACAAAAGGCATCTAGTTAGACATATTTAGGATATAACAGAAGCGAAGTTCTATATATAACAAAACTGCCATAAACATAAAACAAAAATGCCAGCCCCCGTGGGACGATACAGTCCATCAATAAAATACCATATTTTTACTCTGAAATTATTCTCTAGAAAACAGAAAGTTACCACGATAGACAAAATGTGACAGGTGGGAGAATATAATATTTGGATTTTTAACTTATGCATAATTATTTTTGTATGCTGCTAGGTAGGTTTTTTTCCATTGGAATATGTGGTCCAATGTTTTTGTTGAATGATGGATATATTATGAGACCCTCATAATGTGTATATTAGAGAATTTGCTCTTTTTATCCCATAAGCACTTAAAAAAATCACTGAAAAAATTTATTAGAGGAAAACCATGATTAGATTTCCTAAATCTAAAATACTATCCCTCATAGAGTGCAGAAAATAGAGCCCAGGAATGCTTGCAGTGTTGGATTAGACTATTTCCATGTCTCTCTTTGACATTAAATGTCATGATTCTAACATGAGCATCTCAATTTTTCTTTTTCTATATGAGTCACATGAAGTTGACCAAAAACTACATTCTGTAAAAACCCTTCAAAGAATGATATGAAGTTTTCCAAAGAAATACAGAACAGCTTTGAGTATATAAGACATCAGAAATTCTAAAAGACCAACAAGAAATTCAAACAGATTATATTCAACAAATTCTGCATCTAACCTGGTACTTATATTCTGTATTGAATGCCTTTCAGAATGGCAGGATTTCCACAAAATATATGGGACAATGGCAAAGATCATACTGCACTGTAGGTTGCTGTTGGAAATTTATGACCAGGTGATCAATATAGGTCATATGCCAAAACTAAGAATTTCAAGAAAGGTCATTTACTAAAAGGATAGGAGCTGAATGGATAAACAGAGTTAGCATTTTCCTGGACCAAACTCAGGACAACTTTGTTAATCCTCTGATGCCCATTCCCCTCATTCAGCTAATTGCAAAGTGGTGTTCTGGTTATCTATTGCTGTGTAACAAACCATTCCCAAACTTACTGAATTAAAACAATGGATTAGTATCACTCATGGTTCTGGCACCTGATGGTTCATCTGGTCATCTCCTTCTTGGGGTCCCTATCAGTTCAGGCAGGTCAGGGCTGAGTCATGGAGAGACTGATGCCCTTTTTAGTCATATGCCTGACACTGGATCTGGACCTGGGATAGCTGGAAAATCTGGAGTAGCCCAGGCCCCTTTCTTAATGTGGCGAAGCATCTTGGGACCCTTACAGCATAGTAGTCTCAAAGTAAACAGACTTCTTACCAGACACCTGGATTGCCCTAAGGCAAGTGGTCTGAGAAATCATGGCCAAAGTTCCATAGTGTCATTTAGGCTTCTTATAAATACATCTCAGACAAAATCACACAGCATGAGGTGCCTGGGTGGCTCAGTTGGTTAAGCGTCCAGACTTTTGGTTTTGGCTCAGGTCATGATCTCAGGGTCCTGGGATCAAGTCCCATGTTGGGCTCTGCATCCAGCAGGGAGTCTGCCTGAGGATTCTCTCCCTCTTCCTCTGACCCTCCCTCCACTCATGTGCTATCTTTCTCAAATAAATAAATAGATCTTAAGGGAAAAAGATCACTCTTTCCTTTCCACAACATCACTAAGACCACATTCTCCTGGTTACACAGGCCAGCCCGATTCATTGTGGGGTGGAGGACCTAAAAGCATGCATACCAGGAGACAGTGTTCATGGAACCATCTGAGAAATTAGTTACTAGGAGGTTACATTCACATATTAGGGACATAATGGAGAGAAGAGTGTGTGACAATAAGGGAGTTTAGGGTATTCAGCCCCATTTCTTTGAATAAGAGGGCTGTATGTTACACAGCAGATCATTGCTGTGATAGCTCATTGGACAGACACTACATGGAAAGTCAGCTTAATTAAAGAGAGAACTCACACATTATTATTTCTTTTGCTGACAGCTGGGGAGACAGCAGGGCGGAGAGCTCCTTGGGCACTGAGCATTGTTATTTCCTGCTCCCAGAAAGAAACTCAATAACTGAACTATCTCTCAGAGTCAGCAGGTTAAATTTACTAGGTAGAAATTTCAGGAACTGTGATTTATTGTCAGGAAATGAGGGGCCAGATGAGTGCTTAGACCCTATCAGACCCCTGGATAGTCCCAGAAACCAGGGAAACTACTGATGATTTATTTGGAAACAGAAATGTCACTTTGCCTCCATCACAGATAAGAAAGGTGTCTATCTGAGATACTCTAAAAC